>JAVFBX010057686.1:0-29904 GCA_034783855.1 Mopalia kennerleyi | reverse complement strand
CTGGTGGCCGAGTGGTCTAGGTGGCCGGCATTCACTGCTGGCGATTCGGTGCCTAACTCTGAGGGTCGTGGGTTCGAGTCCCGGACGGGTCTCAACCTGCAAAATTTTCTGAACTAGAATCTATTCAAACTAAGAAAGTGTTATCCCAAAATAACGAAAATAATGGATTTATATGTTTATATTTTGTTTCATTGTCATTTTTTGATTCAATATGGACATTTTCTTAAATAAATTACGATCAAGGTGTTACCCAGAAATCAACAAGAGGCTGTCTCAAATCACCATTTTTACATAAATCACTTATGTTAAATTTCCCTATCCTTCCTTTGTTAATTTAGACTGAAACAGGGTGTCCCAAAAGGTTACTTTGATGTCTCAAAGACACTGAGACACCCTTTGCCTAACACTATGATTACGGTGTGCATGGGCAATGTTGTAAAACCACGATGAAGTAAACCAATTAATTAAAATGTGCTTTAATACAGAGGAAAGTTGGGTTGCACTAGACGAGTCTACATATAGTGCATTTGCCCTATTGAAACAGTGACATACATTTTATTTTATGTTTTCTTAAACCTCGACATGCTGGTACAAAATATTTGTGTTATATAAAATGAAGACCTGCATTTTTCTAAAATTTTTGTATTGTTTAAATCCAGTATAATACCAGTGCTTTATTTTGTAACATTGTTGACCCAGCTGTATATCTGTTTCTCGTCTTACCTGGATTAATACAGATGCTTTTATTGATTCTCCTAAGATACTCATTAATTCAATAAAATGTGTGGATCTATTATAAACATTTTCCACTCAAAAGGAAAAATATGATCAGAGCTGCTTACTTTGTGTATTTGTTAATTTTCTGTAAACGTAACTGATGCTGACTGACTACTCAAATAGGTCAAATATGTGAAATATACTTACTAAACAGAAACTAAATATAAAAATAATCAATTTTGGAACCATGAAGTCAAAAAAATAGTGTTAGCCAGAGGTGTATCTAGGTGTCTTAGAGACACCCCAAGAAGCCATTTGAGACACCCTGTTTCAGTTAAATTTAACATGGGAAAGATAGGGTAAGAGTTAAATGAGACACCCTGTTTTTTTAAAAATGGTGATTTGAGATACCCTTTTCTTGATGTCTGGCTAATAGTATGATCCAAAAAGGGAAAAAAAACAAAACAAAAAAACCCCGAGAAATTAAACAAAAATTCAAGGTCAGTAAAAATTTGAATTGATATCTTTGAAAGTAGAAAATATAAGCTTACATAATGGTCGGAAAATTTAAATTAAACTTACATGTACATGTATATATTGAAACACTGGCTGGCTAAGGACAGTTTTACAAGAAATTATAATCTCTTACCTAGCACTGGAGGAACATTATTATTCCAACAAAGCAACCCCTCAACATTTTATGCTTGAGTTGAGTACCTGTACCTCATTTGTGTTTGAGTTCTGTTCATTAAAGCCAGATGTACAATTTACACATTCCAACATAAAAATTATAAACATTTTCGATTATGTGTTTTTTTTTCTCCAGATATCAAAATGGAGCACATCGAAGAACACTTTTGGTTGGGCCCGAGCAGAAGTTCTCGGGGCTTTGGTCAATGCTGTCTTTTTACTGGCTCTTTGCTTCTCAATCCTTGTTGAATCTCTAAAACGATTGGTGGAACCAGAGAAAATTGAGGACCCCAAACTTTTGCTCATTGTGGGTGTCATTGGTCTCCTGGTTAATGTATTAGGATTGTTTCTCTTTGGTAGCCACGGTAAGTCAAGCTGGAAATTTACCCTTCAATCGGGGAACATTTTCTTCATTTTCACTGGTGTTCCTTTATAACCTCAGCTTTGGTCTAGTTATAAATGTGTCACCTTAGTAAGCTTTGGGCCCACAGCCATAGCGTAGTGGATAGCGAGCGCACTTTCTAACACCTACTTCGATTTACCGTTCACAGGATCGAGTCTGTCTGTAGACCCTCAGGTATATGAGAGAGTCACAAGATGTGGCTCCGGCAATCGCGGGGGTGGTTTTTACGAGGTTTTCTCCCGGTTTTCCAGCATACTAGGGCAAGGAACAGTGTGAAGTGGACAATCTGTCGTCATATAAGTGAAATACCCTTGAGTACGACGTTAAACCCCAATCAAACAAACAAAGAAAGAGTAAGCTTTGTTCGGTGTAATTGTCCCACTAAAAAGTAATTTTGGCATTATATACTTACAAATAATTCAATTATGAATCAATTAAAAATAATGATTATGACTCCAATAAATAATTAATAAATATTCTCGATTTATTTCCACAGGTCATTCTCATGGTGGTGGCGGCAGTCATTCTCATGGTGCAGAGGATGAAGCTCTCGTTGAGAAAGAAGGTCACAGTCACGAGGTGGCCACTCATGAAGTTGTCGACCCTGTCGTGGAAATAGAGGAGGGTCACCATAACCACTCTCATGGCAGCAAAGCTAATGCAGGTAAGTCTTTATGTTGTGTAGGTGTATTTGTAAGATGAGTCAACTCACTTCTTTAATACATATTTTCAAGATTCTTAATTATATATTCACACCCACATGGAGTTTCAATGAAACATGAGTGAACTGAACAAGGTAAACCAGATATTATGCATTAGACATGCACATAATACCTTGAAGTATGTTACCTGACAATGTTTAGGAAGGCAGTTTTTCATATTGGCCATAAATGGGCATCATGAACTCTCTTCACTGAGCGATATAACTCTGTTATTGCAATGTTATAACTGGACATTTCAGAATAAGCACATTAGTCTTTTAATGACAGTATAGCATCAGTCATGACAAAAAGTACTAGCAGGGAGACTGTAGGCTTTACTAGAGATATAAGACTCAAGGGCCCTTAATAAGTTCAGATTTCATCGACGTCTAGATGAGATTTTACAAGGTTAAGTAATTCATAAAGTGCAACTGTAGCTTTTTTTATAAAATTTGTTTTCATAAACTTTACAAGAATCGCTATTGATTTTTTTTTTTAAGATTATCACAAAAATCTGACTTTGTAGACGTTAGCAAGAACTGTTAATCGTTTTTACAGAAGACATGATTATTAAGACTATGGTATAACTGTATTTGTTTCACTTTTTATTCAGCATCTGGTTCCCAGTTGAACATGAGAGGAGCGTTCCTCCATATTTTAGGCGATGCTCTTGGGTCTGTGGTTGTTATTATCAGTGCTCTTGTCATCTGGTTTGGTCAAGGGGACTGGAAATACTACGTCGATCCTGCAATGAGGTATGTAGGAGTCAAATCATGCATATATTTTGTACCGCCATTTATTTAGTGGGTGGTTTGGTGGGAGCTTCCTACTGCCTTGGGGCCCGCGGCCATGGCTCAGTGGTAGCATGTGCACTTAATAATCCTACTTTGACTATCACAGGATTGAGTATGCTGTCGACCATCCGGTATAAGAGTGAGTCACATCATATGGCTCCGGCAATTGCAGGGGTGGTTTTTACGAGGTTTTCTCTCGATTTTCCACCATAGTTAGGAAAGGAACTGGTCAGCTGTATGAAGTGGACAATCCGACGTCATATAAGTGAAATACCCTTGAGTAGGACTTTAAACCTCAATCAAACAAACAAAACAAACTGATCCCCCTGGTGCTGTAAGAGATAAGGAGCAACATGAGGCCGTTCTGTTTTGTGAGGTCCTGGTAAGGTCTTGTAATTGTCCTGTATTGTGTTTGTCTTTTGCTATTGGCGTTGAGGGTTGTTTCCTTCACCCGTGGGCTGCCATGCCGTCATATGAGGGGAATCGCCTCAAGTTCATCTCCAATTTAACAAGCCATTGATCTGCCTACATTCACACACCTATTTTACTAGCAGAAGTTGTCCAGAAAAAAGCATTTTCTATAAATTGATCCCATAAAGAAAGATCCGCTCCATTTATATAGATGAGAATTAGTGGTTAGAGCACTGATCGTGCTAGCTACACACCTGGGTTTTAAGACAAACAAAAAATTATTTTTGTACAAACAAATATATTAATCATTCCAGAGCAAATATACTGTCACACAACAATTGCGAAATGTCTATAATATTTTGCCCCATAATACAATACTCAATTCACCAAAATATTTAGACAGCTCAAAAATGCGATTTCTTTCTGTTTCAGTATTATCATGGTGATTATCATTTTGAGTACAACTATTCCATTATGTAAGTATCTCTGGTTTGTCTTTAGCGTTTATTTATAGTAAAATATGATACGTATGAATATTCTGCCAAGTTTATCACAAATCATATAGTCTAGTCATCTAGCCTAGCTCTTGGTCTTATCGCGTACACTTTACTGACTGTAATTCCTCCTTTACTGGATTTTGTATCTTAATCCATATCAGTACATTTAGGTCAGGTAACCATATGTAAGTTGGCAACAGTCAGTTGAAAAGTCAGTAGCACATGGCTTAACTATTCAAATAAGAGAAGTCGATGATAAATAATTTTTGTGTCTTTCAGAAAGTGAAGATTAACAGTATTTTCGATATATTTGGGATAACACTTTCTCAGTTTGAACAGATTCAAGTTCAGAAAATTTTGCAGGTTGAGACCCGTCCGGGAATCAAACCCACGACCCTCAGAGTAAGGCATCGAATCGCCAGCAGTAAATGCCGGCCACCTAGACCACTCGGCCACCAGGCCTTCTACAAATAGTAACAAGAGTGACAATACTGTCTTAACTTAGCACTGGAGGAAAATTAACTTTCCAACATTATTGATACAGTTCACATCTTTGTTGTGCTCATTTTAATTTTTTGTTGGAATACTCTGTCGTCATATGAGTGAAATAAATTAAGCTTGGCGTAAAACACTAATCAATCAATCCAGCTAATGTTAGTTTGAAGTGTAGCAATGGTTGTCTTTTCTTAGCACTTGAGGAAAATTAACTCTATCCTTATCAAGTGTGAAGTGGACAATCCGTCGTCATATAAGTGAAATACCCTTGAGTACAACGTTAAACCCCAATCAAACAGGCAATCCATGCATTTTATGGTTGTGCTAGTGTCCATTATTGTTGGAACACACCATTATGACATCAGTACATACATCATAAGTCAAATACTCTCCAATTAATCAATTGTTATTATTTGAAATTTCTCCTGTAATTTTAAAATGTAGAAAAGATTTTAAAAAGACGATCTTGTGTATTCCTCTTCTATAGGAGAAAGACCAACGAATAAAAGCATTGGAAAAGGAGGTATCTCGATTACAAAGTGAAATTTTTAACATTGGTGCAAAGAAGGATGAGGAATTGCAGGTTGGTCAGAGTTCTTTCAGTTTAATGTTAATCACCGGGTGGTTTTTATGCGGTTTCCTGTAGGTTTTTCATCGTAATAAGGCAAAGTACAATGTGAAGTGGACAATCCATCCTCCTTTAAGTGAAATACCCTTGAGTACGATGTTAAACCCAATCAAACAAACATGAGTTTAATGTTCGCTCCATAACAGGGTTCGCACGCCTCCTGGAAAGTCCTTGAAACTCCTGGATAATAATTTAAACTCCTGGAAATTCCTGGATTTTGATTAAATCTTTAGTGTTTATTTGCGTCAGAGATTGTAAAATAAATTTAACTTGCCCAAATTTGTCCGTTATAAATCTTTACTTTAAAAATTACCGCAATCTGCGGCAAATGATAATTTATGTGAAACTTGATCGAAAATGTGTATATAATATCAAGGGAGACTACTCTAGAGCCAAGGTTTACGACATTAGATACTCTAGACTGTATTTGCCATAAAGTGGGTTTTTTCGAAGGTACGAAGCGGTTGATAAGGGGATGTACCGTATATTTAGTAATTTAGTAATCATTTTAAAATAGCTTTTTGTGGTATTTTGTTGAGTACTAACGTATCTACTGAGGGCAAGTCTGGGTTGATAGAAGTCACATCTACGGGCTGCTTAGAAGCAAAAGCTATTCAATATTACAGGAAAAAGATTCAATATTGTGCATTTGTGTCTGTACAAATAAGACTTCTATCAACTTCTGTATGGTGTGATGCCTTAATACCTCATGGCGGAGTTATGTTCACAAATAAGCCTGCCGGTAGAATCTAGTGAGAAATTTTTAACTTGAAAATTAGTGGTCGCGAGAAATTTAGCATTTTTTCCAGGGGTGGCTGTCTGCATGCATTATCAGGAGCCAAGATTTTGTTCAGAGTAGGGATTTTACAGAGGATTAAACTCCTGGAAAATAACTTTCTGACACCTGGAATACTCCTGGAAAACTCCTGGAATTTTGTTGTGCTCTGTGACAAATGCTATATACTTATGCTTGTATATCCATGGAGGTATAGCTATACCTCCATGGTATATTTCAGGTAGAATTCTTAACACCCGAACGGAAATTCAGTAAAAAGAGTGTTTGTTGTCTATGTTTATTATAAAAATTGTTCTTAGAAGTTCATATGCTAGTTATCTAAAATTCCAGATGCTGGCTACCTAGAATTTCATCTGCGATTGAGTTACCTATATTTTATATGGTAACCTGAAACAGATTGCAGGAATGTCAATTTATATTATTATTATTTATAAAAATGAACTGAAGAAATTAAATCAGTGTTGTTACACAAGAAGTACCATTGAATATTCATGAGGTTAATCCTCCAATCAAACAAACATAGCTCACAGTACACTATTCATTGGGAAATAATAATGACTAATGGTAACTTCTTCTTTTTTTCAGTTTCGCCACATCCCAACATCTGAAACATAAGAAGTATTTCCAAAGAAAAAAGGGCCCAGACATACATCAAGGTTACTTACATGTATACTTGTCTGGGAGATGAACAACCTGCATCAGATCATGGACACACAAATGCAAGATGTCAAACAAGAGGTATTTGGTGAAAGTCCAGGAGTGAAGTTAGAAAATGATAGATCAGACTTTACATTCTCAGAATGCCACATCAAAGAAGAACCTGACGATAAACAGGTGTTGTTAGGTGTATATTCTGAACTACAAGAAACCAGTAATGCAGAATTTAACATACATGTAGACACAAAGATACAAAATGGAACAGAAGGAGCACAGAGTCAAAAGGTGAAGTTTGAGAATGAGGATTCCTGTTTAGAGGAACTTTATGATACACATTGTCTTGAGATAACCCACTCAAATATTTATGAGGTTGAGGGTCTCCATAAAAACATGGACACAGGGCTAAGGACTGTTAAACAGGAGGAGGAGGGTAAACATAGTCTTGAGAATTTGTGCTCAAATTCTCAATGTAATGATAACATTTGTATATTTGAAAATAAAGAGTCAAATTGTAAAGATAAAAATTATGAACATAATAATCTTGTAGAAACAATGACTATCAAGCAAGAAGTCCAGGACCATTTTCAATACAGAATGTACTCACCTTTAGAGGACACTAATGTCACAACTGAGAATAATAACTCACATGTTGAGAATAGTGACCTTACACTTGAGAACAGCTTCGTAAATATTCAGTCCTGTGATTTGAAATCTGAAAATGAGCCAAGAGTCCTGGATGAAGGTGATTTAAGCAGGGAGAAGAGGGGTTCACTGATTGACAGGTACAATGATAATATTTCAATAAGTTGTACAAACAATGAAGAAAGTATCTCTAACATCACAAGTACTGAAGTAAAAATTGTGAACAATGGCTTCAATGCTGATAAATGCTATGTTAAAGGTAACGATTCTAATTTTGAGAATTGTGGCTTTGGAATTGAGCCTATGGTTTTCCCCATAGCTACAGCAGGACCCTCTATAGCTGGACCTTTAAACACATTTAGATCGAAGTATGATGCCACATGGCAGCCCGTTGTACTGTTAACAAGATTATCAGATGCTATTTTTGAGAATGGATCTCTTATCTACACGACCATTGCTAAATTGGCTGACCAAGTAAACACGGAAGTGTGTAAGACAAAATTTAAGAAAAGAAATTTGGTGAGCAAGAATTTTTATCCTGATATTCCTAGGACTGACAAACTATTTATTAGAGGTAAATGTGATGGGAAATTCACGGATTCTAATACATTAAAAACAAATCAGCCAACTGATAACAGCGAACAACAACAAACATGCAATGTGAGTGATAAGGGATTAAACAGTGTGGAATCTATGAGACAACATATGGGCAGTCATAATATTGACCGTCCACATCCGGGTCACAGCACTGAGCATCCATTCGTTTGTAATGTGTGCGGTAAACGATTTAAAATGATGTCAATCTTAAGAAGACATATGGCCTGTCACAGCACTGAACGTCCACATGAGTGTAATGTGTGTGGTAAACAATTTAAAAGGACGACACATTTAAGAGCACATATGGCCTGTCACAGCACTGAACGTCCACATGGGTGTAATTTGTGTGGTAAAAGATTCAAAATGATGGCAACCTTAAGAAGACATATGGCCTTTCACAGCACGCAACGTCCACATGAGTGTATTGCGTGTGGTAAAAGGTTTAAAGATCCGACAAATTTAACAAGTCATATGGCCTGTCACAGCACTGAGCGTCCACATCTGTGTAATGTGTGTGGTAAACGATTCAAAAGGGCGAAAGATTTAAGAAGACATATGACGTTTCACAGCACTGAGCGTCCACATGAGTGTATTGTGTGTGGTAAAAGATTCAAAACGATGCCAATCTTAAGAAGACATATGGCCTGTCACAGCACTGAACGTCCACACGAGTGTAATTTGTGTGGTAAAAGATGTAAACTTTTGACAAATTTAAGAAGTCATATGACCTGTCACAGCACTGAGCGCCCACATCAGTGTAATTTGTGTGGTAAGCGATTCAAAACCGTAACTGGTTTTAGTTTGCATAAGAAGAAACATAAAGTTGGGTGAAGACACCAGTGCAGTATGTGTGATAAAACCTTCAAAAACTCAGAATATTTCAGAAGGCATATGATCAGTCACAGTATCAGTCACAAATCATGTGCTGAATATATAAGACCGGTCAGCGGTCATAGCTCTGTGATATATACCAGTAGCCTATACATGATCAGTCACAGTATCAGTCACAAATCATGTGCTGAATACTAAGACCAGACACCAGTCATGCCTCTACTTTACAAGTATACATGATCAGTGTCAGTATTGAGCAGATCCGTCTGGGGACGGGTCAACTCGCGCTATAGCCAACTCGTGCGATTCAGCTCGTTCTAAATCTAGTCAACTCGTGCAGTGCGCAATCTATATTGTGTTTCAACAGTGGTTGGAGTAAGACCATCACATGGGTTTCGTAAGAACAGTGGTACATATCATCGTTTCTAACGTGCAATATTAATGCTAATGTTTGTGTTCACAGGGGATTTGCGATGGCACTACCTAAAACACGTTCTGACCGTACGTTCTACGTTCCAAAATACGTTCTCTACATTTACGGCCCAATTACTTTACATACGGACAAAATAAGACTATATTTGGATTCCTTACGATCCAATCTTTCATTTCATATTTCGAATTTTGATAAACATTGAGCGTGAAAAAACGGAGCGTTTTAACATTTCGCGACCGTAAACGCGCCACAACAGTAATTTACGGTTGGTTGTTTATAAAATCTGGATGTTGAACGTGACTGCCTTGTGGAGCGGACTTCTGGGTAAATGGTCTCTCCGCTATCGACATTTGAACTTTATTTCGCTCAGGTCACAACTGTGACATATGAGGCTACATTCTCATAAAATAAAGATGGCAGTACATGCTTAGTAGTAATTGAGTGATACATCCACAGAATAGCTTTGTGATATAACACTAGCTATAACTTAACACAGGAGTAAGAAAGATTATGGCTGGACTAATAAACCTACAGACTGAGTTTCTCTTGATATTACATTATCTACACCTTTACACAGTAACACAGGAGTAAAATAGCCATCTTATATGAGTTAGATTAACACCACCATCATATCCGTGAAATACCCTATAGAACAGCCCTCTGGCTAAGGGCAGTTTGTTTGAAGAATATCAATACTGTCTTTACTGGAAGAAAATTACCTTTCCAACATTATGGAAACGCTTCACATCTTGGTTGTGCTAGTGTCAATTATTGTTGGAATACATCGCCGTCATATGAAATGTAATACATGTATAATCAAATACCCTTAAGCATGGCGTAAACCACCAATCCATCAATCAATCACACTATAGAACACCTATCACTCATCTTAAATACCTCTTAATTGATGTTGACATTTTTCACCTGATTTTTCCTTTCTGTCAATTGGAAGAAATATTTTAATATTTGAATACCATGCATTTCATTTCCAGATTGGGATATTTTGAAAGGAACCATAGTTTTTACAACAACAGTCAGTTGACCTCACAGATGACAAGTCATTATGTTAGTCAGGTAAGTCCATTTAACATTTCGGTACTGTCTTTGCTTTCTATGCCTTTTGAGCTGAGATAGCATCATATGAGTGCAATAACCATAAGTATGGTCTAAAACCTAATGAAACAAACATGGTAATAAATAAGGGACATTTCTAGCTATCTTCTCTCTCTAGCGGGTGGCTGGAGTATACTTACCTGGCTATCTTCTCTCACTAGTGGGTGGCTGGAGTATACTTACCTGGCTATCTTCTCTCTCTAGCCGGTGGTTGGAGTATACTTACCTGGCTATCTTCTCTCACTAGCCGGTGGTTGGAGTATACTTACCTGGCTATCTTCTCTCACTAGCCGGTGGCTGGAGTATACTTACCTGGCTATCTTCTCTCACTAGCCGGTGGTTGGAGTATACTTACCTGGCTATCTTCTCTTTCTAGCCGGTGGCTGAAGTATACTTACCTGGCTATCTTCTCTCACTAGCGGGTGGTTGCAGAATACTTACATGTACCTGGCTATCTTCTCTCACTAGCGGGTGGCTGGAGTATACTTACCTGGCTATCTTCTCTCTCTAGCGGGTGGCTGGAGTATACTTACCTGGCTATCTTCTCTCACTAGCGGGTGGCTGGAGGGAGCTTCCTGTTGCCCTAGCCTGGTGCTTTCTGAGTAACAGGAAGCCGATATGTTTGTGATGACTTTGTATTATTCTTTGAATGTTCTGTATTTGTCCTGTGATGTTTATGTTTGTTGCCAGTGGTGTCAGGGGTGGTTTCCTTAGCCCATTGAGATGGTATGCCGTCGTGTGAGTCAAACAAACAATTGTCTTTCACTAAGGATATGATCATTCAGCTAGTGGGTGGTCTGACTTGCTCTGAAAAGACAAAATTTTGCACATCATTTTTCTGAAAAAAGTCATATATTGCTTTGACTTGCTGTCTGTCTGTGCAACATAAAGGTATTTTCAAAACAAAAAGCGTAAATTGTCTCTTATTCCCCATGAAAATAAATGATAGTGTGTGTGTTTTAGGCCATCAAACAGATGTATGTATTGGTGCTGGGGCTGGACGTGTTAGGAAATCCATTTGGCTTGTTAAGAGGATTGACGGAGGGTGTTGGAGATCTCTTCTATGAACCATACCAGGTACTGTAAAGTATAGCACGCATCCTCTTTCTTCTCGTGTCGGATAACTTACGTTCCAGTTATTGTTCCAAACAGTTGTGTTAGCCTTAGTTCACTTTAATTAGCCCCCTGACTGGAGGCAATATGTACTCCCTGCTTTACTGTATGAGTGAAATAATATTAAGTATGGACTCCCTGCTGTACTGTATGAGTGAAATAACATTAAGTATGGACTCCCTGCTGTACTGTATGAGTGAAATAATATTAAGTATGGACGCTCTGCTTTACTGTATGAGTGAAATAACATTAAGTATGGACTCCCTGCTGTACTGTATGAGTGAAATAACATTAAGTATGGACTCCCTGCTTTACTGTATGAGTGAAATAATATTAAGTATGGACGCCCTGCTTTACTGTATGAGTGAAATAACATTAAGTATGGACTCCCTGTTGTACTGTATGAGTGAAATAATATGAAGTATGGACTCCCTGCTTTATCATATGAGTGGAATAACATTAAGTATGGACTCCCTGCTTTACCATATGAGTGAAATAACATTAAGTATGGCGTTTTAACCCCAATTGAGCAAATACACAGAAAGTTATAAGAAAGCTGTTATTTGGTAGGGTTTCCAGTTCATATACATGTACCACTGGCGAGACAGGTTAGAAAAAAACTTATAAATACAGAATCCAAACCTCACCTTTGAGTAAGAAAAAAACTGTTTGCAATTCCACAAAATTCCACAATCAACTATGGGATTACAATATACAGGGATATGAGCTCAGCCTTATCCTGGCCCAATCCAGGTCGTTTCTGTACAGATTCTGGAAAACTGGTGAGCTTGACAGTTATCAATGCGCATGTGCATTACTATCGGGATAGATAGCTCATTATAGAGTCTCCCTCCTTCACGATTTTTGGTGTTGTTGTAAAGGTCCCCAAAAACATATAAATATTTGACATATAAAGAATGTGAATATATAATAGCGAGCATTCTCCTCAATTGATATTCAATGTCAGTTAGGCCGAAAAACAAGTATACTTGAATCCATTCACATCCTCATTGACTTGGTCAAAAATTAACCAAACATTTTAAAATATACTATTTGCTTGATTTTCTCAGTTTTGGCCGTCTTTTTAGCAATCGAAATTTTAAAATATCTGAATTGTGAACTAAACTTGTTGAGCATTAACATACATGTATCTTTGAGGGATTTACATGGTTGATAAGGGGGTGAATGAAAAACAGCCTTAGTGGTTTGAGACACCAAAAGAGTTCCGATCACCTTCTCTTCCTTCAATCAGCCAACATTTTTTATCCATGAATACTAGGTTTTTTCTAGTCCAACATTAGATAATTTTTTTTACCCGAATACACTTTCTCCGAGTTATAATACTACTTTCTACGGAATTAAAGATTGCCATTACATATCTCTGTATATTGTAATCTCAGATCAACTTGACACATACTGACTTTTGCATTCTTATCACAGAACTGGGCAAGATACTGTGCAGGGTAACAGTGTTCTGGTCAAATAAATAATAAGTATACTGTATATAACTCAGTCATTGATCAAATGCTGAATATTAACTTGTTTTTTAACAATTAATTGTTTTTTAGTTTTTTATTATTTTTTTATTTTTATTTAGCGGGTGCTCAATAGGGGAACAGAAAGCCGACATGTTTGCGAGGCATATATTATGCCTTAGGAGTATCCTGTATTTGCCTTGTTTTGTTATAATGTCTGTTTGTTGATTGAGGGGGGAGGGGGGGGGTAGCATTCGTGCCTGGTACCACACTCTAAAGAATCTTAAGAAATTTTTTTTTTGTTTTTTTTGTTTTTTTGTTTTTTAGTACTGGGTAACTTATTTATTTTATGTTACTATTTATTGATTTTCATGTTAATTTATCCTCGGATGATCTGTAATCCACACACATTTTACTTATAGGAATTTATGGATTAATTTTAGTTTTGTTATTTTTGATTAGTCTTTTATTCATCTTCACCACAGTATCAAGTGGCCATTAACATGGACCAAATATCTAAGGTTACTTAGATTATTACTGCTATTATAAATGTATCAATTGAAATTATGTATACAAGATGGTACTTAGCTTTTTTTTTGTGGGGGGGGGGGGGATGTAATCAAAACATACTCCGACATTTTGTTTGAAACATAATACAGGAGCCCAGTCTCAGACAATAATATGTAATATATAATCTGTAAGTGGGAGAAGTGTCAATTATTTTTTGAATCATACTCCATAGAGGTGATGAGGGGTTCGTTAGAAGACACAGTGTGTCATTACTTTACATTATTGGGAAGTCCCATAATGTTACATCCTATTCATTTTATGGCAATAACTTTAAGTATCATAAAATTGCTCAAAATTAGTCCTATGGCAATACTGGTAAAAACTCTCAGAGTGATAATCATTATAAATGAAGCTAGACGTGTACTACTATTAAATTCGATTCCTGCTAGGCATTATGTGAAATTGTATAATAATGGCTGACGAAATCACAATTGCATCTGTCAACTGTCGTGGGCTGGGAGACGCACAAAAGAGAAGGGACATTTTTCAACATCTAAAATGCAAAAAATTCTCAATAATTTGTCTACAGGATGTCCATTTTGATAATAAGAAAAGTAAATCAGTAAAACATGAATGGGGATATGAATGTTTTATTAGTCCATATACAAGCAACGCAAGAGGAGTGGCAATACTGATGAATAATAATTTTGAATTTCAAGTATTAAAAGAGAAAAAAGATAAGTTAAATGGTAATTATATAGCACTTAATCTAAAAGTTGGTGAAAGGAAAATAACTTTAATAAACATATATGCACCAAATACAGATAGTCCGGAATTTTTTGACAAAATACAGTCTATAATTGAGGAATGGGATAATGAATACTTTATGGTTTGCGGGGATTGGAATCAAGTGCAAGATCAAAAACTGGATACTTATAATTATGTTAAAGTAAATCACCCAAAAGCAAAAGAAAGGGTAGCGCAATTGAAGAAAAGTCTAGACTTAGTAGACCCTTGGAGAGAATACCATCCTGAAGAAAGGCGATTCACCTGGAGACAACCAACCCCAATAAAACAAGCTCGTTTAGATTTCTTCCTAATATCACATAACTTCCTACGCGCAATAAGCAATACACAAATTCACTCAAGCTATAGATCTGACCATTCTCCAACAAGTATTACCTTAATGATGAGTGATTTGCCTATGGGAAGGGGCTTTTGGAAGTTCAACAACTCTTTATTGAAAGACCCAGCCTTTGTTAAGATTGTGAAGGAAAATGTAAAGGAAACAATAGAACAATATAAAGACAATCGAAATTTAGAACCTGCGTCTCATGAGGTCTTCAGTATCAATGATCAACTTCTATTTGAGATGATACTTTTAAATATTCGAGGTAAATCTATTTCCTATGCAAGCCATAAAGCCAGAGCAAGGAAAGAAAAAGAGACGCTCCTGTTAGGAAAGATCTCAGATTTAGAAAAAAAACTAGATGAGACAGAGGATAGGAACATCAAATTAGAGTTCTTAGAAAAATTAAAGAGAGATAATAAAGAACTAGAAGAAATAAATAAAATCAAAGTAGAAGGGATAGTAACTAGGGCAAAAGCTAAATGGCTAGATAAGGGTGAAAAGCCCACAAAATACTTTTTAAGTTTAGAGAAACGAAATTTTATCAATAAGACCATCCCATACATTGAAAAAAGGAATGGAGAAATAACTCGAGACCATTTGGAGATATTGAATGAAACTCAAAATTTTTACCAAAAGCTTTATGAAAAAAAAGACACAAGTCTAATTGATTTAGATAAATTATTACTAAAATCAGAATCCCCGCGGCTATCCGCTGAACAGTCTAATGCCTTAGAGGGAGTTCTTACTAGAAAGGAGATACACAATGCGTTAAAACATTTAAAAAATGATAAAAGCCCAGGTTCAGATGGCTTTACATGTGAATTTTATAAATTCTTCTGGCCTGACATAGGGGACTTCTTAACCAAATCAATAATATACTCGTACGAAAAAGGAGAATTATCATCTTCTCAAAAACAAGGGGTCATTACATGTCTACCAAAAGAAGGGAAACCCAAGCATCTGCTTAAAAATTGGCGACCAATCTCACTTTTAAATGTCTCTTATAAAATAGCATCTACAGCCATAGCCTTTAGACTTAAAAAATGTCTACACTACATCATCAATGAAGATCAAAAGGGCTTTATGGCGGGTAGGTTTATAGGGGAAAATACTAGATTAATTTACGATATTTTAGATTATACAGAAAGAAAGAATATTACAGGCATGCTTCTTCTCATAGATTTCGAGAAAGCATTTGACTCTGTTGACTGGAATTTTTTACAACAAGCATTATCATTCTTCAATTTTGGACCTTCAATAAAAAAATGGATCAAAACTTTCTATACAGGTATACAATCATGTGTACTTGTGAATGGATTCGCATCAAGATTTTTCGAAATCTCAAGGGGTTGCCGCCAGGGAGATCCACTTTCGCCGTACTTGTTTCTCATTTGTGCAGAAATATTGGCATTAAACATAAGAATGGACACAAATATAAAAGGCATAAATATACAAAATACAGAATACAAACTAACCCAATATGCTGACGATACAACAGTGCTCCTTAATGGAACTGAGCAAAGTTTGAACAGATGTTTATATGCATTGACCTCTTTGCTAAATTTTCGGGATTAAGGCTTGATGTAGATAAAACAAGAATTATCTCGATAGGTAACAGAATATCCTCAAATATAAAATATAAATCTAAATGGAAACTTAAATGGTCGCAAGACCCTTATAGTCTTTTAGGTCTCCAATTCTCTACAAACCTAGCTGAAATGGTAGAAAAAACTATAAAGATAAACTAAAGTCAGTTGACCAAATTATGGAAACTTGGACAAAAAGAAATTTAACACCGATAGGTAGAAAAGTGATATTAAAATCACTAGTGTTGGCTAAATTAAATCATCTTTTCTCATCTCTCCCAGATCCACCAGATAAAATAATAGAAGTTCTACAAAAAAAGTTTGATATTTTTGTTTGGAATAGCAAACCAGATAAAATCGCAAGAAGACAAGCCCTCAAAAGATTAGAGGCGGGTGGATTATATATTCCTATCTTAAAATCCTTTATTCAGGCTCAAAAGATACCTTGGATAAAACGTGTTATGAGTAGTGGCAGTAAAGGGGCTAGAGTGTTTCTTGCAGAATTACCAGAAGTTACTGAAATTGGACCAGACACATTAACCACAAAAATTATTCCACCAATCAACAATTGCTTCCGGAAGGTTGTACTGAAAGCTTGGTGCACGTTACAAAAAAATATAGAATATAATGAAAATACCAATATAGCTTTTAGGAAAGAAATAATATGGAATAACGATAAATTCAAAATAGCAGGAATACCTTTTGCCTATAAAAAACGGCAAACGAAAGGAATACAATTTGTACACGATTTAATAAACGAAGAATTATAATTGCTAAAACACGGAGAATTCATGGTGAAATTTAATTTGCAAGTCAAGCAATCAACAATCAATACCAGAGTGTGATACAAGCCATAAAAACTGCAATGAATACACTAAAAAAATAACACTTAACAGGTCAAGTAATAACACCTTTTATTCCGCCAAACATATTCCCATTAATAAAATGTAAAAGAGGATGCAAGCACTTCTATGCTAAAATAGAAAAAAAGTGTATTTATGAAGACAAATGCAAATATAAAATAGGAAGAAATTTTGGGAAATTCTTTTACAGAAAATATGTGGAAAATAATAAACCAAAATGTGACAAAAAGCAAATGGGAGACACAAAACTTAGGTGGTTTCAATATAAAATTGTAAATGGTATTCTGACTACAAATATTTTGGCAAATAAGTTAAGACTCGACAATTCCAAATAAATGTACTTTTTGTAAAAAGGAAACGGTCATACACCTCTTTTGGGAATGTGGGGTTATTAAAGATATATGGGACCAAGTAAATATATAGATGGGTAACAACCACTGCCCATGTTAAATTAAATATTAATAGAGAAAAAATTATTGTTGGATTTATAGAATGTTAAGTATAGATCATAATATGATGGAACATAGCAACGTACCGTACTTATATCTTAATGCAATCAGACTTAGAAGGTATTGTGAATCGAATGTGTTTCTAATGAGTATATAAATGAGTCAAATAAGAACTGACTGATTATCCATTTGCCATGTACATGTAACAACCTGTTGTTAAAAAAGTGTATTGAACATGTTACTGAAATGAAAATGATGTAATGAAAAGAAATATAAAAAAATTATCAATTATAAAAAAATATATATTCTGATATCTCTCCGCCAGCCTTCGTTTTGCCACTTGGGCCTTTATTACGAGATTTAATAGTTATATTTCCAGACACAATTTAGATACTAATTCTAAATACATTTGACAAAAACTCTAGTTCCTTTGTGCATACAAGATTCGTGGAAAGCAAACCTTTAAGAAAATTTCTCCAAATTGCCCCGCCTGTCTATTTCCAGATGCCACACACACACGTCTTAGTAAGTAAGCTATTATGATACTCAATCAGTTTGCAAAAATATCTCTGGAGTGGAATTGGAGGAAGTGTTGTAAGCAAATGGAGTCAAGGTAGCCGGTACTTGACGGTGACGAGAAAACATAAGATACTTCGATAGTCCTAATGGCGAATAATGGCCAGAATCATTGCATTTAATTCAAGATACAATATTCGCTTTCGTTGTCTATTGTAACGCGGGATGCTACACGATAAGGCTTTTCCTATTCGATCGGTTTGCTCATCGTTCACTGACAGTAAAAACATCAAGGATCTAAATAGAATATGGAAATATAAATACCATGATAACGAATTGTTTCCACGATTTGGTTTCACTTATTAGTATTTGACATTGGGAAAAGATGCGATATAGTTTTACATGACCATGCAATTTCACAACGAAGGCATATACTGTACAAATATAATGATAAATGACCTTTTGGAGAAAAAGCAAAACACTATGAAATCTACAGCATGAATGTTCATCAGAGTTCATTATTTATTGACTCTTGATTCGACCAGTTGGGATAGATATTGCCTCCGAATTGATGATTGTATCAGCAAAAACGTTGACAGCGCTGTCGCCATATATTCATGTAAATAGGCCTTTAATCCGTTCCATATTTTATAGATGACAATGATATATATCTCCCTTCTCAAATAAACCGAATGATCAGCACAGTCCGGGTTATCTGGATATAGACTATTTTGTCGGTGTTGGGTAGCGGATATTGACAGAACTTGTTTTCAGGATAGTTGGATTGTTTGAAATTCCAATATATTTCAGGATCTTAAATCTTCGTTTTACCCAAAACACGATTAAAAGAACAAATAAGATGTGATAACAAAAGTCAACAACCGCAAGAACAACAAGTAACGAAGAAAATGCTATATAGTCGTTTGAACCAATTCAAAGCTTCATTTTCAACAGTGTACAGTTAGTTTGATAATAACACTGCATGTGTTGGAATGAAATTAAGATCGGTATACTTATTCTGTAGGCCAAGGTATGTTTGTGTAATCTGGTTGTAATAATTGGAGATAGAGATCCAAAATATATACACATTTGTTAACAAGTGTTTTTTTGTATATTTTCTTGTACAACTGAACCCTATATAAGTTCTGCAGTGGTTGCTATATTTGTGATGATGGCTACACAGAAAAGCCGAAATGTAAAATACAAAATAACTATAATATTTGCAGTTGCTTGTCCTTTTATTTCCATTAAATTGATCTGCGTTAGTACTAGCGAATTACAGACTGAAAATGCCATCTGTTTTTATTTCGTTGTTAATTCGCAGCGCATAAATGTAGGTCAGAGGTTACAGCAGCTGTTTGTCAACTTTAAATAATTCAGGTTATAACCCTAAATCCCTATTATATAGGTGTTAAAAGAACATTCTCATGCAGAGATAGCAATGGTTGCTTGCCAAGCAGATGCACTGGAACATAATCTGGATTAATTTATTTTGGACATCTTGGCCAATAGATTGAATGAGTTTTGTACTTTCGATTGCTTACAAAATCATTCAGTTTTTACGAAAAATCAATGCACTTCCAGTAACCGATGTAAGTAGATACCTTGTTTTCGAGAGGTTTGAAATTGGACGGAGACTAGTTTAGGGAAAGGCAGGGGAATAACAAATGGTACAACATCGCTTGATTTGTTAAAAAAAAAAGTTGAACGTGCGGGGAATTTATTGTTGTCATAGATAGCTAATGATAACCCCCATGTCAACTGTTCCGCAAAAAAAAAAAAAAGATCTCTAACGAAGTATCTGCGATCTATATACAATGTCCCGACCCGAAAGTCAATTAGGTTATACAGTTATCACTTTACACGGCCAACTACCGTGCCTTTTACTTAAGCCGTGTCTTAACACGGCACACCGTGATCAGTTGTTATGTGGTTATTAAATATATCAGTAACGATGAGTACAACTGAAGAGTTCATTCCAAAGTAGTCTTACTATGAAAGACATTCACCTAATATATTGGGATTCGACGTTTTCAGCACTTATGATTTCATACTTAAATGTTACCAATGGAAAACAGAAAACTTATTCGATCCGTTCACACCTTCACATTATTCATGGTATCAAATCAAATAAGATTGATATGTCAGCTACATTATTTGTTGAAATGAAATATTTGGTGCCGTAACCTTTTCAAACTGATCAGCGGCATCTGTACCAAATCACTATTGTCAACAACTATTGTAGCGGACATATCTACGCTTTGAACCCTCGGCCTTACGTTTATTCCTTTAATTTAAAGTTTAATTTAAACTACTTCTAATTAAAATTTGGAATTAATTTTGTCACTATCATAAAGTGTCAATGTTAACGTGAAATAAAATCCATAAATTTTGTTTGTCCACCGTCCATTCCATTAGGTGTAATCAATTTGGAAATGTTTATGTTCTACATTATAAAAGCATTTTTTTTATTGAGAGAAAGGACATTTTCGTTGCCTCCGCAAGGATTCAAGAACTCTCTGGCTTGAGCAGTTTGTAACGAGTAGTAATGCACCGGAGGAAAATTAACTTTCCAACATTATGGAAACGTTTCACAACTTGGTTGTGATAGTGTCAATTATTGTTGGAATACACCGCCGTCATATAAATGAAATACCCTTAAACACGGCGTAAAACACCAAACAACAATATCGGGGTCATCAGTTAGCTTGAGATGTAGTGTCTGTTCTGTTAAGAACGGTCGAGCGCTCTTTCTGATGACACCCAATTTATCGTAGTGAACAAATATCAAATGATAAAGGTGTTGTTCGATTGTCGGTTTCAAGTGCGAACTTCACGCTAACGTTTCCATGTACCGGTTATCATGCTTTATTATCCAATACTTATGAACTGACCCTGTAAAAGAAACTCTCGTCAACTGCATCCACCAATCGTATAGTAGAAAGCGAATAGACTGGACAGTAAACTGAGGGCTTCATCTATTGACCGTCTCGTCACGACGACCCAGTGATTGTATTGTGGGCGACGACCAAGAGCCTTTGATAACACATTTATAAGACAGCTAGAGCCAGAACAAATATACATCGGGGCTGTATTCGTTTCTGATTGTACTCTGACAAGATTGACTTTGGGTGTGTGCCATCAACAGGAATATACAAAAAGCAAACTACCTTGAGGAAGGATACACTAGTCCGATAAATGTTAAGGATATATGTTTTTCTGAGACAGCTATTCCTTGTCAAATCTAAAATAGCAGATGCTCATCCAAATATAATGATTTTGAAGAAGTTAGTGATATTGGTTTAGAGATGTGCTTTCCCAATAACTCCGAAAATGTTTCGAGTGCATTTAATATGGTCATATTGATATCGTGGTTGCGACTTCTATCAATGGTTTTGTTAAGATCTATTGTCTTTTGGGGTGTCACCCATAATCTCCTTCAGTACATCAGCAATCAATTAATTAATCAGATGTTTTTAGCCCTAATTTTTCGTTATTTAAAGCAATGCAGTGGAAATGTCAAGGCGCTTTGGAAAGAGAGCAAAAAGTATCAAATTTACGACAGGAATTTTCTTCACTCTATTTTATTGATTGACTTGATCAATTGATTTATTCACTGATTTTCTATTTTTTTGATTGCACTGTTAAATGAGTCAGCATCGCAAATTGACTTTAAATTCGTATCTTGCTATGCACATGGCCGTTTTTAAAATCCTATCAGCTGCACAATACAAAGGGAGATATCTGATGCGTAATTGTGCTTTTGGTAATTTGAAGCTTTACAGAGTAGGGGAGGTGACAGACTTTGTTATCTTAATATCATCTCGTTTGAATTTTTCAGGTCATATTGATAATGTTTGTTGTACAGCGCCACGTATTTTGGGTCTTATTAAATGATCGTGTAGATCGTTTAAATCTCTTGTAACATTCAAAGCATTATTTATAGCTGTTGTTAGCAGTAACGTAGAATACTGATCTCAGGTCTGGTCGCCTGCTGCTAAACGTCACAATGACCACATAGTAAGAGCTTTCTTAAGTATTTATATTATAAATTTGGTGAAAGAGAGTATATGTTACCTTCGTAGGATAATGTAATTGCTTTGGTTTGTACAGTTTTAAAGATCGTCGATTAATGTTAGATTTATCACTGTTACACGGTATTATAAACGCCAGATATGATTGCCAATACCTATTAAAGGAAATACCTTTGTGTGTTTCTGGTAAAAGCTTGAGGAATCCTGTACTGTTTTACGTTTCATATTCAAGAGTAAAGGTCATGCAAAACTCCTTTATGCCTAGAGTTTTAAAGTCTTTTAACAGTCTATGTCACAGTGACAAAATAGATCTGTTTTCTAATAAATTCGCATTAAAGAAATCAATCAGAGAATATGCCAATGAATTGTACTGAATAACTTGATCACTGCATGGATGAATGTTTTTCATGCACGTGTATGTAATTGCACCAAGTTAATCTGTATTGTATATAGCGTTGATGTAGTCTGTAATTGGGTCAAGGCCGGTTGACTATGTATGAAATAAATAAAATAAATTTTAAAAAATTACTGTGAAGTTAAGGCCATAACTCATTAGTTCACATTTGATTAGACCATGTTATTGATTCATCGGATTAACTTAAGGAAAACCGGATTATCTGTAGGCATATTACCCAACCTCTCAAATTATTGATGTTTTTTATGGATACAATGCAATTTCAAAATAAATTTGATCCCAAGAAATGCAACACTTAACCAAATTCGACTCATTTAGACAACACATTTTTTTTATTGTAATTGTTGATTGGATTAACCCACAGTATAGATACAAGCCATGTCCACTCATATGGCCGATAGTAGTGATGTTAATCACATAATACCAATTTAATGTCAGATTTGTATGGCGATGCATACAGTTCATTCACAGTTAATGTCATAAAAATGCTACTACTAAATATGTCGCTGGACCAAATCCAAGTTGATTATTTATAACATAGTCTTAACATTCAAGCCGTATATTTGATAGTTGTAGTCTTGTAATATGAGCCTTGTCGATTTCTTATAACAAATATGGCGTGATTTTACGTATGTAATTGAGAAGCCGAATTCCCTGTTCCCTAATCTATCGCAATAAATCTAACCCATTGCAGCCACACATTGGAGAAGTCGGTGTCTAGACTTGGTAATACACTAGGAACTGTAGAAATTTTCATGCAATGGTCATCTTAAGTTGCTAGGTCAGTAATTGTCTTTGATAGCCACGGCCAAGAGTCTTTGTTAACGTATTTATAAAAGAGCCAGTGCCAGAAAAAGACCGGGCTGTAGTAGCTACTTTTACTCGTACCGAATGATTTTGGATAAATGCCAGAATATGCATGCGAAAACAAACCGTCTTAAAGAAGGATAAAGACGCCTCGCAAATAGATGGGATGTCGTGGTCGAAATTAACGAAGCAGGCAGTGGTCTAAATAGCATTCTGTCCATGCAGTTAGAGATAATAGTTTAGAATTGTGTCCCCTGTTCTACAGCATATAACTTGCCATAGTAGTTAACTGTGAAAGGCCATTATTCTGAGATCTCTCCGCCAGCCTTGCCATTTGAGCAATTTTTACGAGATTTAGTAGTTAACTCCATTCAAAATTTAGATAATAATTGTAAAGAATTCGACAAAAACTCTGGTTCCCTTGTACATTAAAGATTCGTGGAGACCAAACACGTGGAAGTTATTTCAACCCTTAAGAAAATTCCTCCACATTGCCCCGCCTGTCTATGTCCAGCTTCTAGATCACGCACATGCCTGTAATAAGTAAGCTATTATAATACTCAATCAAATTTAAAAAGTCTCTGGAGTGGAATTACAAGAGGTATTGTTAGCAAACGAAGAAAAGTTGGCCCGTACTGGACGGTGACAAGAAAACGGAAGATAATTCGATAGTTCCAATGGCGAATATAAGCCGTAACCATCGCATTTAAATCCAGATAACATTAGCTTGACATCGAAAGAGATATATATTCGCTTTCGTTATCTATTGTAACGCGGGCTGCCAATTGTTAAGGTTTTTACTATTCGGTCGGTTTGTTCATCGTTCACTGGCAGTAAAAACATCAAGGATCCAAGTAGAATATGGAAATATAGATACATGTACCATGACAGCGAATTCTTTTCACGATTTGGTTTAACTTATACATGTAAGTATTTGACCTGGGGGAAAGATGCGAGATAAATAGTTTCACGTGGCCGCGCAATTTCATCATGAAGGCAAACAGTGCGCAAATATGTAGACCGTTTGGAGAAAAAACAAAACATTACGAAATCTACAGCATGAATGTGCATCAGTACTTTATTTATTGACTTTTGATTCGACAAGTTAGGATAGATATTGCCCCCGAATTTATCATTGCCATCGCCTTCCTTTTCGGGTAAATAGGCCTTTAATCCGTTCCATGTTTTATAGATGACAATGATATATATCTCCCTTCTCAAATCAACCGAATAACCAGAACAGTCCGGGTTAATTGGATATAGACCTTTATGTCAGTGTTGGATAGCGGATTTTTATTTATAGTTTATCGATTCAACCCTTTCACTTCAGGACAGTTGGATTGTTTCAAATTCCTATATATTTCAGGATCTTTATCTTCTTTTAATCCAATACACGATATACAGAATAAAATAGATATGAAACAAGTCGACAACCGCAAGAACAACTGGCAAAGAAGAAAATGCTATATAGTCATTTTAACCAATTTCTATCTTTATTTTCAATAGTGTATATAAGTGAAATACCCTTGAGTACGGCGTTAAACCCCAATCAAACAAATAAATAAATCAAAAGTATACAATGAGTTTTGTAATGACACTGCAATTGTTTGAATAATAATTGTTTTCTTTCCTGCCTCCTATCGGTGTGCAAATTATTTAGGCCAACGTATATTTGTGTAATCTGGTTGTATCAATTGGAGATACAAATCCAAAAAATATATATATATATATTTTTATCGTATTGTTTACTCGTGTTTTCTGCATATTTTCTTGTATAACTAAACCTTTTAATTTATTTTACTGGTTGGTATGTTTGTGGTAATGGTAACGCATAAAAGCCGAAATGTAGAATACAAAATAACTATAATATTTGCAGTTGCTTGTCCCTTCATTTCCACTAAATTGATATGTGGTAGTACTTGCAAATTACAGACTACAGAAAATGAAATCGACTTGGAATCTGTTTTTCTATATCGTTGTTAATTCGCAGCACATACATGTAGGTCAGAGGTTACAGCAGCTGTTTTTCAACTTTAAATAAGTTATGTTATAACCCTAAATTCCTATTATACAGATGTCAAAAGAACATTCTCATGGAGAGATAGCAATGGTTGCTTGCCGAGGAGATACACTGGAACAGTATCTGGATTAATTTATTTTGGACATCTTGGCCAATAGATTAAATGAGTTTTGTACTTTCGATTGCTAACAAAATACATTCAATTTAAAAAAAAATAATCAATGCCTTTCCAGTTACCGATGTAAGAAGATACTTTGTTCTCAAGTGATTTGAAATTGAAAGGAAATTAGTTCAGGGAAAGGCAGGGGAATATCAAATGGTACAACATCGCTAGATTTGTTTAAAAAAAATGATCGTGCGGGGAATTTATTGTTGTCATCGATAAATAATGATTACTCCCATGCCAACTGTTCCACAGGAGAACACCCTGATCTATATCGAAGTATCTGTGATATATACAATATCCCGTGAATTTTACTTAAACCGTGTCTTAACACGGTACACCGAAGGAGGATCAGTAGCATACACGCTTACCATTGAGCTACGGCCGCAGACCGAAATAATGAAGTATGTTAAGTACTAATGTGGTTATTATATATATCAGTAACGACTAGTTTACCACAATAAGTCTAATTCGGAAAAACATTCACTTAATATATTGTGATTCGATGTTTTCAGCACTTATGGTTTTATACTTAAAAGCTACCAATGAAAAACAGAAAACTTATACAATAAAGTCAAACGCTTTATTCATGGTATATCTTTTGAAGATAGATATGTCAGCTACATTACTTGTTGAATTAAATATTTGGTGCAGGTGTCCCTGCTCAGTTTATTCATGGCTGTGTCGTTCTGTTACTGCCACTGAAAGATGAGAGTTCATAAATCTGTAAATTCCTACAAAACTATCAACAGATTACAGATTTGCAGTCCATAGCGTACCACACAAACCTATCGTTTACTATAGATTTTAAGTCTATAGATTTCTCTAGTTATCTATATATTTTGAGTCTATGGATTACAATAGTTTACTATAGTAATCGATAGATTTTTAGTCTGTGGATTACCATAGTGCACTATAGCAATCGATATATTTTGAGTCTGTAGATTAAAATAGTTTACTATAGTAATCTATTCAGTTTGAGTCTGTAGATTACTGTAGTTATCTATATAATTTGAGTCTATAGATAACAATAGTTTACTATAGCCATCTATAGATAACTATAATAAACTATGCTTTTCGAGTTTAAATTACAAAATCTATAGATTAGTATAGTAGTCTATAGATTTTTGCTGTGATAAATTCCGCAAAAATACCTTAGATTAGAATATTTTTTTTACAACAGATTTTTGTGATACTTTTTCTTAAGCGTGCCTGCTTCATGGTGCTCCTCGTCCCAGAGATCACCAGGGCAACATGTACTGCACAATGAGTGCCAGTGTGTCCGTTTTCCCTCAATTGATTGTTTGAAACTGTAAAGGTCGATTGGAATTATGGCTTTCATTGGTTTTTAAACACTCCTGCTTATAATAAAATCCATACCATTTGATGTAGGCCTACTACAGTTATTATGAAACGTTGCTATTCAGACATTGTACTACAGTGGCAGCGTGATGCCAATCACCTGTTTACACTGACTCTCCAAACAAACGAGAGTATCTTAACGCCATTGTGTAAACAGATTTTGGTAATTTATTTCTATTCACATTGTCGGATTTGAACAGTTCTACCGCTTGACTTCCTTTCAACTGAGTTCAGTCCGTAAGTTTGGGCAACATAGTCTGCTTCCTCTCTGACATTAACGTGTCACCCTTAATTGCTAGTTGGATTGTTTGTTTGATGAATGTTGCGGAACGTTATCAGCGATAGCACTTCAAGTTTTATCAGACTCCATGCTGGGAGAACGACCCGAGCAAATTAAGGCCAATCTACGTTTGTGCTGCCGGAAAAACTTATTTGTCTCTGGTACTTAGGGGGTGATTTCTTCATTAGAGAGTTTCTCTGAAGCGGAATCTTTATCGAGATTATGTCAGGGCTGGGTGATATATGCTACGTCAAATATAAACGGCCTACACCGGTGGATATCTTTCTCTTATAACTATGTCAGATATCATCGACTGACTTCTTTCTTCTTTCCCGCCGATTTATTTATCGGCATGTCTATTTGCGTTTTCTTATAGAAACAGTAAACTTGTTAAGTTTAACGGCAATTATCTACTGGAAAATTTCAAATGAAACAGCGCATGTTTTATTATTACAATATAGTTGAGAATGGTGTTAAACATCAACTAATCGATCCAATCAGCACGGCGATATAGTTGCAGGGATTTTTTTCAGTGTTTAAAAAACTTGTTAATGAATTGGGTTTCAGCTGTTGTTGTTGTTGTTGTCTGGTCAGAATGACAGAACTAAATTTGCATGCATTCTCTTATCCAGTGCCCTCGGTGTCCATCATGATTGTACTGTTTATATTTATATCGTTATTACAGTTTTACCTTAAAATAACTTAGGCCTATATCACAAAGTCCTACCATTCACCATTCAAATATCTTTAAGATAACTGTTGTGTTATCTTGACCCATATAGTCGTTGATATTTACATACGTGTCGTTATCCTGATAAAATAGGGTTACATATGCTATTATTTATTCAATATTTTAGTTACCATTCATGGTGGATTATATCTTAATTAGTATCCAGGAACACTGGAGTAAATTCAGAGGTTTTATATAATAGATCAGGACTTCTCTTTCTTGCTTTCACATTCGAATTCGTTTACATTTTAACATTTGAATCAAAGGTGACTTTGGATTTTCCATACAGTAAAAATTCCCATGATCGTTAAAATTGGTATTTATTAAACTAAAGTCGATTATCAAAAATCAAATGGCTTTGATTATACGACACTTAATGTGTCGGTATAATTGTGATCGGAATGCTTCTGTTGATCTTAATACCGTCTTAATCAATGTAACCATTGGACTCCTAACAGTAGTAACACAAGGCAAGAAAAAAGGACACGTGTATGTCCTGGTAGGGCGTTAACAATTCCGGATATATATGTCCCGGCAGTGCATTATTTATACCGGCGTCACCGGACACGTACTTTGTTCTAATGACCTATAGCGTCTTAACTCTATTATCTTTGATAAAATTGAAATGAGAAACTATCGTGATTTTGTGCGATTTATTCCACCACTTACAATTCGATTTGTTTCCCGTTTAGTAGGTTACACGGTGATTTGTCTTTCAATAACATACTGTGAATCCTGGGGAATTCCAATAAAAGACGAAAGTTTTTCCTCAAGATAATTCGTTGAAGCGTCATTCTATTTCTTTGCAATATATCATAGTTGTGGTCGGAGTGGAATCAATGAAACCCATCCCCCAAACGTATAGTGTCATGATTTCGACACCATCCCATTAAGTAAGTTAATAAAGGATTTAACCAAGTTCTTCCCGAACCCTTTTCTTTAATCAGCATTATTGATCTCTGAATGATATTTATGGTTACTTAAGATCCTGTATGGGATCCTTCTGTATTACTTTTTTTTGATATGTGTAATGTATTTTTATTACAGGTCAACTGTCTACCTACTTTTGGTTCACATCATTTCAATAATTGATTGAAGCCACACCTATGCTACATGACTATCGAACCAACTTTAATGAAAATGTACACTCATACATGCATTTGTCATAACACAACGTGTGTTCTATCAAGTCTGATTGTTCGGTTATGAAGGAAATATGTTTTTGTGAAAACAACAAGTTTTGAGCTGTACTTTTTCAGGAAGCAAACTTTCCAAATTCCCATGTTATGCCTGCGATTGGAAAGGTAATTTATTTCCGTTATTTCAAGAAACTCGCACGACTTTACAACATCAGACACATATTGGTTGACTTCGTGGACTTTGCCCGACTATAACCAGATTACACTACTCTTAGCCGGGACGGCATATAGATAAAAATGCAAATAAATGGTATTTTATATAATGTCGCAATTAAGCTTAGTTTTAGCCAGCTCGGTACTTAAGAACGTAAATCACACACGGATATATTTTACAAGACGTCAGAGATCTGTTTCACAAATTCTGATAATAATAATTGCTACTGGACCAGATTAGGCTCAATTATTGCATGACAACATTATTTCCAGACAACGTTAATCTCAGAGCAGACGCGAATCTCTGTCTTTATAAGTAAATTCGTTAACCAAATTCAGGTGACAAAAAAGCAACAAAGATTTAAATGTACGGTATAAGGAATCGTTCCCTTCCTTATAGCCTCCCACTACACCAACGAACAATTCAACATCAGTTAGGTATTCGACCATTTCACTATACCATATACCAGGACGATGTGTTGTTTTTGTTTGTTTGTTTGATTGGCGTTTAACGTCGTACTCTAGGGTATTTCACTTATATGACGACGGATTGTCCACTTATTACTGTTTCTTGCCCTAGTATTGTGGAAAACCGGGAGGAAACCTCGTAAAAAGCACCCCCCGCGATTGCCGGAGCCACATCTTGTGACTCACTCATATACCTGAGGGTCGACAGACGGACTCGATCCTGT
>JAVFBX010057575.1:0-17132 GCA_034783855.1 Mopalia kennerleyi | reverse complement strand
AAGTATAGTAACAACTCCGAAGAAAGATAATGAATTCATTTTGACTCAACGTTTCGGTTTATTAATCAAACCATCATGAGGAGTGGGTTGTTACTATACTTTACTATGTAATACTCATCAGTTGTAGCCATAACACATCTATAGTTACCATAGTTATATAGTACACGGCTATGATACCTATAGTTATACACTACACGATTTATGTACCCATAGTTGTATAGGGCTACAACACGGCTATGGTACCCATAGCTATATACTAAGACATAGTACAAACGATACCACAGGACACACGATACCACAGGACACATGACGAAACAGGACACACGATAACACAGGACACACGATAACACTGGGCACACGATAACACTGGACACACGATAACACTGGACAAACGATAACACTGGACAAACGATAACACAGGACAAACGATAACACAGGACAAACGATAACACTGGACAAACGATAACACAGGACAAACGATAACACAGGACACATGATATCAAAGGACACACGATAACACAGGACACATGCTAACACAGGACACATGATAACACTGGACAAACGATAAAACAGGACACATGATAACACAGGGCACATGATAACACAGGGCACATGATAACACAGGACAAACGATAACACGGGACAAACGATAACACGGGACAACCGATAACACAGGACACACGATAACGCAGGACAAACTATAAAACCGGACACACGGTAACACAGGGCAAACGATAACACAGGACACACGATAACACAGGACACATGATAACACAGGACAAACGATTACACAGGACAAACGATAAACGACAAACGATAACACAGGACAAACTATAAAACAGTACACACGGTAACACAGGACAAACGATAACACAGGACAAACTATAAAGCACAAACGATAACACAGGACAAACGATAATATAGGACAAACGATTACACAGGACAAACGATAAAACAGGACAAACGATAACACAGAACAAATGATAACACAGGACAAATGATAACACAGGACAAACGATAACACAGGACACACGATAAAACAGGGCAAACGATAACACAGGACAAACTATAAAACAGGACAAACGATTAAACAGGACAAATGATAACATAGGACATACGATAACACAGTACAAACGCTTAAACAGGACACACGATAAACATGACAAGCGATATCACAGGACAAAATATGAATAAAAGACAAACGATAACGCAAGACGCACGATAACACAGGGCAAATGATAACACAGGACAAACGATAAAACAGGGCAAACGATAACACAAGAAAAATGATAAGACAGGACAAATGATAAAGGACAAACGATAACACAGGACAAAAGATAACTCAGGAAAAACGATAAGACAGGACACACGATAAAACAGCACAAGCGATAAAACAGGACAAACAATAGCACGGGACAAACGATAAAACAGGATAAACGATAAGACATGACACACGATAAAACAGGACAAAATATAAATAAAGGGCAAACGATAAGACAGGACAAACGATAAGACAGGACACACGATAAAACCGGACAAACGACAAAACAGGACACACGATCAAACAGGACAAGCGATAACACAGGACAAAATATAAATAAAGGGCAAACGATAACAAAGGACAAATGATAAAACAGGACAAATGATAAAGGACAAACGATAACACAGGACAAACGATAACTCAGGAAAAACGATAAGGCAGGACACACGATAAAACAGGACAAACGTTAAACAGGACAAACGATAAGACAAGACACGCGAGAAAACAGGAAACAGGACAAAACAGGACAAGCGATAACACAGGACAAAATATGAATACAGGACAAGTGATAACAGGACAAAAGATAAATCAAGAGAAACGATTACACAGGACAAAAGATAAAACAGGAAAAACGATAAAACAGGACAAATGATAATACAGGACAACCCAATACGCAGGACAAAGGCACACTACCCTACCTTTCAGACTGATTGTGTGTCACTCACCACCAGGCACCATGCGTGTATTATAAAATGTCAACAAAAAACAAGACTGGTATAATGCAGTGAAATTAACATACAAAACAAACCGCCATACAAAGGTATAAATGATATAAAATTGGACATGATGTGAAAACGATGTGAAAACTGTGATATCTTAAAAACGTAGACATTGACAACAATAATGTTGTTACAAGCGATAACTGAAAACAAAGACGCCCAATAGAATCGTCTCATCCGACTAATCTCGCCTGGAGGTACAGTGTTTCAAGAGTGTTTAACTTTGTGCCATTCTTTTATATAATTCCTTTCCTAATGTTATGGACTAATCACAACAAATAATTTTGAAGAATGTACACTATTTAAAAAGACAGCGTATGATAAATAATTAGGTGTCTGCCACCAAACCAGCGTGTGTTTCCGGGACTATAACAATATATCCCAAGATCAGTGAACTACTGACAAATAAGCTTATATTGGAAAGTCAATGGTTGAATGAACCGAATGTACCAAAGCACTTAGATGTATACAAAAAAATATTTTCCAACTCGTTTCGTACAATACATCATATTTAAATACAACACTGAATGTGTGTTTTGGGAGATGACACTGTGTAGGCTTGAGAACGGGGCTGATAAGATTAACCTGCATATCTGTCAATATTATTGTAACACTCACAGTAAGAATAAACCTCTTGAGAAAGATGCGAATCAGCCATGATATACCCATTAAAAAACAAAACACCAAAACTGGATAATTAACGCGAGCTTCAGCTCTCAAGTCTCGCTTAATCATTCTAAGATTGAGTACACAAAATTCCAGCCTTTATTGGCTTTCAAAGAGACCGGTGATGTTACACACGATCGGCTCTCAGTCCGTTATTTGCTGGCAGTGGGGGAAGACATTCCAACCCATGCTGACCGTTCGGTATCGTGTATCCATGTCCATTTGTGGTAAACTGCCCTGGTAAGCCATTCTCATCTTTATGCATGTGTTGCAGATTGTTTCCCTGTCCCATATTGGTGGCAGCGTACCGCCTTTGGCCACGCCTACCTTGGAATGGGTTCGCGTCGCGTCTCTGATCAAGGTACATATACGATATTAATATGACCAGCAAAATAACTGCCACTGATATCAGACAACCAACCACAGCCCAGAACACACCAAACGAATAACCTGAAACAAACGTATTGACGTTAATACACGCATCATCCAATTGTTGGTGGTAGGCCTTGATTGTTAGAAAACTATACCGATTTCTGATAATAAAATAGCTTAAGTAAACAAAATATATTTACAGATTTTTCTTATGATTTATTTGCAAACAGTTCTTTTGAGCTGGCAAGCGGCTTCAAGTTTATATTGCAGGTCCACTGCCGGTTGTGAAGCATCGCTAACAACACAACCCAGTAGAGAGTAAACAGCTATACAGTGTCTCAGAAGACCGCACAGTTTGCTGTAATTTCTTGACCACAGTCTTAAAGGAGAAGGCACGCGATTTTACAGTGGGTTTTCGTCGTTTTTAAATACCCTTTTAGTAACATAACAGACATAACAGATCAAGGAACTAATTGAAATTAAGTTAGTAATTAAAGTATTACAAACCGGAAGTGACGCACGCGGTGCAAGTGACCCACAACATATCGTATGGTTATCTTATTTCTGACAGGAATTATATGTGTCTGCATAGTACGCCGGTGTGAGAATTATTAATTGGCTGTTACAAAAAGAATTCCGTTTCACTGTTTCTTGAGAGATTCTGTTTTTTGAGGCAATGGATGGTCAAAGTCAGAAACAAAGATTTACCCGTAAATGCATCATTTGACCGATTAAAGAACTTGAGAGTGTACGAAACACATTTTGTGCCATCCGATTATGAAAGTGACCTTCAACACGTATTGACCGATTTAAAGGCAACAAAAATAAGTTTAAAAAGAATGCTGCATACCATGTGTATTTCCAGTTGGCCTAGAAAAAAGGCTCGGATAGCGCTATCGCAAGGCCCGAGGGCGGCCGACGCCTGACAGAAAGAAGGCAGGGCTGTTTGACCTCGGGCTCAGCTATTGGATTATGGAAGAAAGACGCGGAGCGTTTCACTAATGCCCAGTCCAGTTTCCGTAAAGGAAGTCCAGAAATATAGCCTAAATTGAGTACTGATATGAAAAGTTTTTGTTCCTGTTTTCATGTAACCTGTCCTTTCCATTTTGAGGTGATTTTTTGTATTGATTTGTACGTTTTTATGTCATTCGATCGGACATTTCAGGTCATTACACCATGCCAATGCTTGTCTTCCGTGCGACTATAGGCCGGCATATTGACTTTATAATCGAGTCTGTACGGATACGTATTCGCATCTAGGCCTATTCATTGCTTATCTGCCGTTCTTTTACTTAAATCTGTCTTCCTGGCTTTTTATTCTTCCTTAGAATAATTTGGTACAAACCTGTACGGTAATAATTCTGCCTGACGGAAACATTCAGAGAAAAAATTGACTCGGATATGATAGGTATAGCGTAGCTAAAGCATATGGAATGGTGTTGTTATTGTGTGTCACTTGCACCGCGTGCGTCACTTTCGGTTTGTAAAATTTTAATTACTGGTTAAATTTAAATTAGTTTCTTAACTTGAGGGCTTTTATGTTACTGAAATAGTATTAAAAAAACGACCAAAACCCATTGTAAAATCGCGTGCCTTCTCCTTTAATATGAAAGAAATTCCTCTGGATACGATTTCTAAACACCATACATTTAACTCAGAACTGTCAGAAAGGTTATATCTATTTTCAAAAGTGAAAAAGCAAAGTATATACACCGACATTATACTTTTTTCCAATATGAATCTAGACTGTTATGCAGCACTTACTATAGACAATTTTAAAGTTGGCAATTATTTTAAAGACACTCAGGAAACACTCCACCTCTTAACATAATACATAACACATAAGGTTGAAATTATACACTCTGATGCCCAAGTGGTGTCAATAGAGAAACAAAAAAATAAAGTATACGTTTTATTGTGTGCACTCCTTCGGTATAATCTACGTGGTATTGAGTTAGAATATTATCTTACCTGCGCAGGATGATGAGTTTGTTGACGTTTGAATCCCTCCAGTGACTTTAGGTTCAAGTTCATCTAATTCATTAACTTCTTCATCGTTAAAATATTTGTAAGCGTCACACGGAGGGAAGTTCCCTTGTAATTCCGATATTTGACCGAAAGACTCGTTGATAATCATTGCCATGCCATCTAGGTTATGAGTTTGTATATGACAGTGCATCATCCAGAGACCAGGATTATCTGCCCTTATTCTGACGACAGCATAGCCGCCAGTGGGCACTATCAGCGTATCCTTTCTAGGGGGTCTCTCGAGTTCCAAATCGGGAACATTTCCATTTAACCAAGCTTCGTCTTGCCACGTAGCATTGTTACAGAAACTCTTTTGTCTATCTGGGTTGCCCCTGCAGTTAACATCCAGATTGTCGCCTACCTGTCTGCCAGTATTCGGATCGTATCGACCATAACCCATCTTGAGGACAAAAAATGAGTGACCATGCATGTGAATAGGATGTGACCAGCCCTTTCCTTTACCCATGTTCAAAAACACAAACTGATATGTCTTGCCATGCGTCAAATGGAGAGCCCAAGTACACTTGCATATTTTCCCCTCCCCACAATCCTCGGCACTACAGCTTGTGTCTTTCGGCTTTGAACCGGAAACTGCCGTCACGGTTGGTTGTTCGAAGGCACGTCCATTGATGGAGCCTGGTGTCCATCTGTAGCCCGGGAACGCAAAGTTAAGAAAATGCTCTGTAAAACGACCTTGTTCAACTGGTGGGGTATCTACAGCATCGCTGGCTTTTAGTTGATCAAAGGACACACAGACTGTATTTTCTTCCTTAGGATAATTGGAGAATGGGCAGTTGACTACAACACATGGTTTACTTGGCGTACAGTTGGTTCTAAGGGTTATGGGGTCAACTTGGTCTTCGGCGCCATCGTAATGAAGAATCCCCTCTAACGTGTGGTTGTAACCAGCTTCCAATGTCACTCCTCGAATCCAGTAATTCCCTATAGTTTGGTTAGCTACCACGATGAAATCAAAACGCTCTCCAGGATTTATGATCACCGACTCTGCCATAACTGGATCGAGGTAATATCCATCAGACGCGATAATAGAAATAAGATGTGAGTCGATGGATATTCTAAATGGAAACAAGCCCCCCGCGTTGATGAGTCTGACTCGGTACATCCGGCCCTGAACCACCGTGAAAGTCGTCAGAGGGGCACCATTGTGACCTCCTGTTAAAGGGTCATAAAAACGACCTCGGCCGTTCAAAAGTCCTGAGTGGTACTGAAACCAGCTGAAGAATGACCCGTCCAATGATCTTGTTCCTTGGTATTTCGTGCGACCCTCATAAATTCCGTAAACCATTTTATAAAAACCTACTTCAGAATCATATTCATGGTTCCAGTCGCTTACTGTCCAGATGAGCTCCTCATATTTAGGTTCTGCAGAATGCCTCTCGTGAATAATCAGAGGCCCATAAAGACCCATTGTTCTTTGACTTCCCATGTGGGAATGGTACCACATTGTTCCTTTTGGAGATGCCTCGAACATATATGTAAACTTTTTGCCTGGTAAGATGGGACACTGCGACACAAAAGCTACACCGTCCATGTACGGTGTCCCTACCTGATGTACGCCATGCCAGTGTATAGTGACACCGTCGTTATGAAGCTTATTGATCACATGGATCATAACTGTCTGATGTTCGTAGACTTCTATGGCGGGACCTGGAAGAGACCCGTTGAAGACCAGCACCAATCTAGGGCTCTCCCATCCGTCGGCCTGGATGACATCTCCTGTGGGAACAGGGAGAGCATTCACAGGATCTACTACATCGTATTTGTAAAGGCTTCCATTGTGTGGATAAGTGAGTTCCCTGCCCCACATCATCGTCAACTTGGCCTCAATAATAAGGGAAAATTTACAGACATCCTCGTTTTGACTGCATGCTGGAGCTCCTGCTGCCATGGAAACAAGGGGCATCATAAAAACAAGGATTCTCATTTCCCGAAGCATGGCTTTAAAGGAAGTGCTGTAAATGACAAGAAAAGTAGGAGATATAATAACACAAACCAGACACATATTAACATACCGCACAAGGCTTTTACTGTGTTCGACAGTGTAAGGTACAAAGTCGTTGATATGATATTAAAAGCAAAGCAAAAATATAAAGTCCCCACACAGATAAAATGTACGATACACTACTTCACAACAGTTTAGGGGTGCAATAGTGTCGCTCTTTTCGTCACTACATATCTTATTGTTTTAGTAGCATGATGATTGTAGACTTACCGTGTTAAGTGTTCGATTTTCTTTGAAAAATTAAAAGAGCTTTGTCACAAAATTGGCTTTCGCAAATGATACAAAAAGTCGCTGAACTACTGTATACTTGGATTGGGTAACGACAAACTCCCACTCACTTTCTAACCTCACTTTCTAGATATGGTAGTTTTATTTTCGGTTTATTGTCATCAATTTAACATATTGTATGTAAACCTATTTTTGTTGTTTAACTCACACTGTCTAATTACTTATTTTCATTTTAATTATGGCACCTTTAATTATTTTCTAATTGGGTTAATTAAAGGAGTGATTTTTATTTTAACATGTGGTTAAAAAAGGAAATAAAAGGAAGTGCTTCTGATCAGGGATGAGTATATTTAGACAAAGAGCGTGGTGTTGACACGCTTCCGTACATTCTCTGACTTCCTACATGATTTCATTTAAGTGTGAAGAACATGCCCCGTAAAGCATGTTTCAAAAACCCACCGTTATATAGATATGTTTTATCTAGATAAGCCTTCAAATGACATATGCGTTAATAATATAAAAATGCGAAAATTTCGTCTATCTGTATAAATGTGGGATATCCGTTAACAGGCGTTTTGTCGAAACTAACGTATGCCTCTTGCCCAAGAAACGTGCTCGGCTTATCACCTCAAAATACAGTGACATTTTTTAAAAGCATTTAAAAATGAGTGATGTGGTTAGGAACACCCCGTTGATAATTTTTTTAAAGTTATTGTGCTAATATATATGTTTATGTCCTCTTGAGTGACAGCGGGAAGTATGCTCAGCCATCCCTCGTTCACGTTAAGATCCTATTTCTCGGTTAACAAAGCGTGTACTAGAATTATACTTCACTAAATGGCGTCGTTAACTTCATCTTAGCATGATGGTCTTAGCAGTTATGTATATTTGAAATTATAGCAGCAGTAGGAGATTTGATTTGGGTCATTCTGAAAGATATTTACGAAAAAAAACTATTGTAGAATAAATACATAAATAATACAATTCAAAGGAATTGTTGCGACATTACAATTAAAAAGGGATTCGGAAAGGTTTTGTTTCGTGGAATCGATGTAGAAATAGTCACTAACATCTGGGAATTAACTGAGTCTGAAGCGCCCTTTGGATATAACTCTGACCTGTGCTCAATTACACGGCGAATTACACTGTCGCTTTTGTTTGTTTGGTTGGAGTTTAACGCCGTACTCAAGGGGGTTTCACTTATATGACGACCAAGTCTATCGCAGGCTCCCGTAAAATGACCGCCCAATTTACCCGATATTGACATTTATGTTCACCAGTGGGTGGTTGCAGGGGCCTCCCCATGGTCAGGTACTCTTTAGGACGTGTATCGGATCTATAAGGTGCAAGGAACTGGCTACAAATTGTCACTCATGTCCGTCAGGGTTTAGTCTACTGCACCATGCCGTGAGCCCTGACCCAAATGTTGTCACTGTTTGTTAGCAGTGGCATCGAGGGCCATTGAGATGCTTACTTTAAGTGGAAACCTGATTCTAGATGTAAATGGAGTAACGAATGGTTCTGACCTTTCATGAATACTGTATTTGTCAAGATACATTGTTGAGGTATAGAAGTAGGGAATCTATGACAAAAAACAATTGCATTTATGTTATACACATCCCAGCAGTTACTACGACTGTGTTCGCTGAATACTGATTTCTCATTGCAGTACCATATTACACATTTTCTTTCTTTTATTTATTTAACCTATTTAGAGTAAAAAAAAACACATACACACTCGCTCAATATTTCGGGTTTTGTCTTCGATTGTCGTTCAGCGTCATGCGAATTCAATCTTCTGTTAATTACTTAATGTATGTTTTTCCATATCTTACTTGATATATAATGTACGCCATTTGCTCTTCCATTCCATAACAAAATATTCTCGATTCTAGAAGTATGTAACAAAGAAAACGTGTGTTGTCATGGGAGATTTCGATATCGATCTCTTCAAAACCGATTCTCACCTTCCTTCAAACAACTTTCTAGATATCATGAAATCTATAAAAAAAAATTGTCCACACATTACAAAAGCAGCTGGAGTTCAATGCCGTTCTGCATCCCTCATTGACAATATATTCTCCAATAATCTCAACAACCAGCTTCTTTCAAGCATTGTCCTTATACTGACATAACCGACGATTTTCCCATTTTCTTTATAATGAAAAATGATACTATAAAGATGACTAACCAACCGGACAGATTTACTAACCGAATATACAGAGACTCTGCGAAAGAAAACTTAATTGGAAGTTCTTAAAGATGCGGACTGGAACGAGATTATCCAAGACAACACAGATGTCAACATTTTCATGAATAGATTTAATGAAAAATTACTTTCATCATATTATGATATTTTTTTTCTTTAAATACAACAGAATCCGCAACAAACATAAAAATGTTAAGACCGTGGGTTACTTTTGGACTACCTACCATCATACACGAAAAGAAAACCCCTACTTATAACCAAAATAAAATATTTCGAAAACAAATTCAACAAATATAACAAACAATATTAAAAACACATGAGAAATCCTTAACCAACTTATAAATAGAAATAACAACCATGACTTGCCTTCCTCTTTTGATATTAACGGCTCTACCACTGACGACAAACAACAAATCGCTGACAGTTTTAATCATTACTTCACCCCTATTGCTTCTTAACTAGATAAAAAATATTCCTGTGCCTGGAACCAAATCTTCTGACAACCTTGGAAACCCATACCTTACTAATTTTAATTTCACAACTATTTCGAAAAATGACACAAAATCAACTATTGATAGCTTAAAGTCCTCAGTATCTTCTGGATATTATGACGTGCGGATGTCAATCATTAAACTTATCTGGAAACACACATCTGGTATATTATCAGTCTATCGTTTTCTATCGGTGCTTTCGCAGATTGCTTGAAAGTTGCTAAAGTGTCTCCAATATTCAAAGCAGGCAAAAATAACAATCTTGAAAATGATCGTCCCATTTCCATTCTATCATCTTTTAGTAAAATAGCCGAAAAACTGGTAAGTATATCCGTTTACAATAACTTACAATCTCATAAAATAATAGAAAATAACCAATACGGATTTCGAGCAAATCTTTCCACGTCTTTAGCGGCTTGTTCACTCTATGATAACTCGTGGCTGTTAAGCTAAATAATTTGTTCAGTGCTGTGTAATTTCTTTGCCTATCAAACCCGTTCGATACAGTGAACCACACTATACTTTCACAAAAATTATCACATTCTGGTTTCCACGGTACAACGAATACCTGGTTTCATATAGAATTCAATACGTTTTATTTAAGAACAACAACCTTCTCACGAATTTCGTGAACAAGGTGTTCCTCAGGGATCCATCCTTGGACCTTTATCATTTACTGTCTATATAAATGATCTATCTAAAGCGAATGGCCAGGGTCATCTTACTCTCCCTGCAGATGACCCAAGAGTTATTTTTTCCGATCCGCAGAATACAATGAAAAGTTATACACTTGGCTTTGTTCCAATCGTTTATCTCTCATGCAGTACAAACAAAACTAAGTATATTATCATCCCTCTTTTTTCTAAATGAAAATGAAATCCTGTATCTAGCCTTACTTTGTTTGGTATCAGCATCGAAAATGTGCAAAGCTATACAATTTTAGGAATATATCTTAACGAAAAACATAATTGAACCATTCACATTAACTATCTGAGCTCAGGTGGTCTCACATCATCCTCTGCGCCAACATCTCACCATTCCACCTTTATCTCAAATTAACACATTTCAAATTATTTGTTTGCCCATAAATGTTCTCACCATCCAAATCAAATCCCTTTAAGTTTGAAAACTACATCATAAAACAAACAAATAGTCATGGGTATAACAGTTGAGGACAATGTTTAAACTTTCACAGAGCATTCTATCATCGTTACCACTCCTATCATTCCCGTGAAACAGCCAGTCCACGGGATAGAACAAACTACCCCACACGCTACGGGATATTACATCCACGTCTTTATTAAAATCAAAATAAAAAATGTACTTTATTGAAAACTTTAACGTGTACTGACTCATTATATGTGTAAATTCTCCGTAATGTTTTTTGTGCATAGATAGATATGTACACCAATGCATATTTTCACACTTTTTAACTTTCTATATTAGTTGTTATCAAATCCCTATACATAAGAATGCATGAAAAAGGCTGTAAGCTCTCTACTATATATTCTTCAGGGATAGAACAAGCAATCCACCGAGCTTTATTCCCGCCAATGCTGAACTATTTATTAATTGGCTTCTTCATTAAGTTAATTTAGGTGAATAAATCATCAATCAATTGCTTACTTGATAAATAATATTCACTGTTTTTAAAATTTAAGTATAAAAAGTTCAGACAAATGACATGACAGGCCAAGACTGACATTTATACAGAAAAATAAAGCGTCATATTAAACCAGGTAAGTCGGGTCAAACCCATAGCACGCACTGAAATTTTCTTTCCCTGTTATTTTTCAGGGCTCTAATCATTCTTTTGTCAAAAAATGTCGTATAAAATTAAAAATTCAGTGGAGAGAATCACGTTCACAAGTGAGCTGCTTAAAAACGCCTTCTCTTCACAATAACCGTGTATGAGCTGAGCGAGTAGTAAATCCACTTGTAAAGCACGTCCACGCTGTATATCATGTTTTCTCTTCACACTATTAAGCAGGTTCTTTTCAAATTAATATTCAATTTGTAAAGGTCATCATCTTGCTATCTTGTTTACGAGAAAACTTTCACCATTCCGCAGACAAAAAAGTGTGTACATTCATTATTAAACAATATCACATTCGCAAAACTATTGTCTTGAACCCTGGATAAGCAGCGGTTGTTGTTAGTTCACTAACATGCAAAGTGATACTTGAGGCACACAGGGTAGAGTGACATATCACAGCTTGTACAGGTACGGGTGCCAGAGGTGTTCCTACAGGCATCAGAAACGTATCTCAACAGAACCTTTTCCCTTCGGGGTGTCAGAAATATGTCCCTATGGGTGTCAGAAATGTGACCCCAGGTTGCGTCAGAAACATCTCCATATGGGGTGTCAGAAACATGACCGTAAAGGGGTGTTAGAAACATGTTCCTAAAGGGGTGTTAGAAACATGTTCCTAAAGGGGTGTTAGAAACATGTTCTTCTGATGAGTAAGCCTACGGGTTTGGGGTGTCAGAAATCTGTCCTTACAGGGCATCAGAAACATATCTCTACGGGGTGTCAGAAACATATCCATAGGGAGTGTCATAAAAGTGTCGTTACTGGGTTTCAGAAATATATCCCTACGGGTCCGGAGCGTCAAAAACGTCCATTCGGGGTGTAAGAAACGTGTCCTTGTTGGGTTTAAGAAACATGTACATACGGGGTGTCAGAAACATGTCCACACGGTTTGTCAGAAATATGTCCCCATAGGGTGGTTGCAACATATCTCAACGGGGTGTCAGAAACATATTCCCATGGGGTGCCAGAAACATGTCCCCATGGGGTGTCGGAAACATGCCCTCATGGGGTGTCCTAAATATGACCATATAAGGTATCAGAAACATGTCCCTACGGGTGTCAGAAACATGTCTCTACATTACAAGGGGATAGAAACATGTCCCTACGGGTGTCAGAAATATGTCCATACGGAGTGTCAGAGATATGTCCACACGGGGTGTAACACATCTGATTGGCACATGTCAGATAGAGAAGGTATACGGTCAAATTGAAACTAACATGAGAACTGATCACAACAAAATAGAGGTAAAATCCCAGGTGAGACTATACTTCACCACAGTCAGCATGACAAGCTCAATGTAGATGAAGAACACATTACATAAATGCATTGAGGTTAATAGAAAGATCCTCCTCGGTCTCCAAACATGCTCTGTGCAGGACATGTAGTAAATCTAAATGTCATAATCTTTTCCGTAACACTATTATTAGAAAAGTATGACGTATTTTTAGTCCGGAAGGTCCTTGGCCTGCTAATTAAGCGGAAAAATTGTGGCGACAATAAGTATAATTTTGTTAAACCAATAAATAATGGAGACGATTAAATTGGTCCAGTGTTAAGCCGAAAAGCCTTTTTCATATCATATTCTTGTCTTTTCCAAGACTCATATGTGATTTAAAATTGTTCTACTGTCCAAAATGTTTTATGATCCACGATTCACGTGACAATTCAAGGCTTCATGTGCCCTCACAAATTGATTGTCTCCGATCGGCGCCTTACGCTCACGTGCATGGATTTTAGGTCGGGGAACTTTAAGCTACAATAAGTCGTGAATACTGACGTCACCAGAAGGTAGTTAGGTGAATTATTAGAGTATGAGTTTTATATTGATTAATTGATTGATTAGTGTTTCCTTCGTTTCAAAGATAATATCCCTGCGATGGTAAGTAAAAACATCGTTGATTTAATATAAATTATATTGGGACAAATACGAAACCATATACAGTAAAAGGGTTTTTGTTTTTGTATAAACATAATGTTTGGCTTGAACATTTCAGCTGATGCAATGCCCGAACAAGCTCTTGTTACGCCTTGTCTTCAACAAACAGTATACTACCCAAAACATATTCCATATTGTGAAGTATGTAGGCCTATAGTTGTTTGGATGTTTAATGTGTGTCGTTATCATTATTCTAAATGCTCAAACATACGGTAACAATAATGATGTATATGTCTGCCGTTTAACCATCCTTATAAAGATAATACTTGGATGAGAACTTATGGACACATAACCAATGAGCAGTTGTATATTGTAATCACACATCGTACGACTGTTTTTATTTATACTCTCTATACATACGATCCTGTTTGGCTTGATTGGGGTTTTGCCCCACCCTTGACTTGGAGTGACAGCCCGACGGGAAAAAGGAAATAGCACTCAACGACAGGGTTTAGGACAATCAGATGTAGAGTATGTTACAATCACCCGTGATTTCAACAATCAGATGTAGAGTATGTTACAATCACCCGTGATTTCAATATAATAGTTTTCTTTTCGTTATCTTTGTCACTTGCTTATATCCCATCCGCTCTGTACCTTATTGGAGACTATGGCCCCTGCTATAAAGCGTTCTTCAATACACCCAACCATTGCTAGATCACACCACGCGTCAATGCTCCACCTGAGAGAATCTTTGTGGAATCGGCCCCTGTAGCTCTTTATGCATTCAAAAAACCGTCAAAATGATTATCTTTGTTTGGCATACGTTGCTCTTAAATTCCGGTAAATTTCTCCCATCATGCAAAACATAGGCTCCTTTTATTTTCTATTGTCTATAGACTATGTAAAATGAATAAAATCGCAGATTTCGTACATATGAATTACTGAGCCGTTATCAAATAATATATATGCACAGATATTTCTGCAGTTATAATACTGCAACAGCATAATTATAAACATGACCTTCATATGACATAACACTGTACTAACCTGTTTACAAGTATATCAAATACAATTTGTGGAGACTAAGATGCTCATCTCAGTAAATGTAGATCTCTTATATGAATGGAGGTACAAACGATCAAATCATATTCTCACTCAGACAGGCAGGCACTGTTTTTAGCACGTTTCTTCACAACCAACATGGCTGTACTATACTTCCGTCCTGAGGGACTATATACTATAACAAAACGAAAGAAAAGTTTTCCCAGGTGACGCAAATGTCAGAACGTGAACGTCTTTTATCATTTCATCGCTTTCTCCAATAAAGTAAATTTCAGCAAATCATTGTTTTGTCTGTGCATAGACAATTCATACGAAGGTATGCTCTAGGTAAAGTTTTGTGCACTGGTTTCAGAGGTTGGGTTTTCTCACGAAATAACTGGTCTCGCAATTGACACTTATTCATTCATAGTAAGTTAGGGGTAAGATAGAGCACATTTAAGTTTTTTCATGTTTAAATCACGTGATGAGTTATAGCTTCTTTCCCCTTTCGTCTAAATCCGTGATATGTCGTTCATTTCCGTGAAACTCATTTCCTTGTCAGCGTTGTCTGAAAAGCCTTTGATGTAGCTGGACTTAATTAACTCAGGGGAATATGTAATCCGCCTTCAATTTTCTTCTGTCCTACGTGAGCTGAAATTATATGTCAACTATTGTCATTAATTCACAATTTACTGTGTCTATTGACATGAAACTAAATAGTTATCGCATATTTTTGCTGACTGACTGATTTGTACATACTGCTCACCATTATATATGTAGGCGTATCGTGAATCGCGCATGCCTGATAACGCTAAATGCTTATTTCTTTTATTTGACTGTTTGTTTCTTTCTTTTATGTCCGAAGATGTATTAAGGTAATAAGGTGAAATTGTGAATAATTGGGGTGAAGTATGAAGTTGCGAATTTTGCGTGGTATATTAGGGATGTGCCCTCGGCGAATATGATAAAGTGTATTCGTGATTAAGTCAAGGCGTTCAGTTGGGTCATGTATATAAACCCAGATGCTGAAGTATACTTTCAGTGTTTTGAATGAACAAATTACCAGCCTCTATGAAACCGTGTGCTGTCAAATTTTAAATAAATGATTTGTTTCTTAAAAATCAGAAAACCTCCAATGAGTTCATGCATGCATATCTTTGATCATTATATAAAAATGGATGTAATGGACGTCTTCACTCCATACTTAGCGCCATTGTGTGAACATACTGTAAACATTTCTTATGTCTGCCATTCTTTAATTCTTAATCATGTGCTTTTTTATTAATTTATTTATGTATTTATTTACAGATTTTCTGTTTTAATATACCATGTCTCTGCAATAAAAGCTATTATCTTTTTTATATTTATGTATATGGGTATATGTATATGGGTATGTAAGAAAATAGGATCAAACGTCTTCTAGATAAGGATGAAAAGGGCTGATAAAAAAGACAAATGTCGATATGTTAGATAACTATGAAACCACTACTGATATGTAAACAGACGTTACTTTTAGTTTAGTTTAGTTTTAGTTTAGTTTTATTCACCATTAAACAAATGCTGTAAAACAACAATTTAGAAAAATATACCTTCATCATAACAATACGAAATTTCTAAAACTATAAAAAAAATCGATTTGAACAGACAATGTTTAAGTTATTTCAAATAATTCAATTAACATGATCAAAACTATTACAGACAAATTGGGGCAAATAGCCGGAAAGTTGAACTAATGTCAATTAAAGGGGGAATTTGCAAAAAAAAAACTTATAGAGCATTTTATTTAATTAATAAAGAATTTTCAATGTAGGTTTCTTAAACATTGTGGCTGTATAAAGTATACAATTCTGTATAAATGTAAATTTTAGATAAGTAAGCGTGATCAACACAATCAAACAGATACAAAAAACAGCATATATTCCTTTCATTACTGGACCATACATGTATAACATCGTGTCAAAAGTTGACAATAAATTTTGCCCTTTTTGTTGTTGTTGTTGATGTCCAACATTTTAACTGAGTGTCGTGGAAACATCAACTCTGGTCCAACTGCTCTAATGAGGAGACGACAATGGTATTTTTATTGCAGTGTAAAAAGGTGCATCTGCATCAGAAGGTACACCGACCTCATTTGCTTTTACAAAGGCTGTGAATTATGTAGGACAACTCGTCAGTCCAGCTTAAAAAATTATATAGACTGGGTGCTTTCTCGTGGTCAACATATACCCGTATGACGTGGAGTGAGCTTACGTGATGCCACACCGGCATGTCTGAACAGCCTCGGCCATTTCCGTCCCGTAAATAACTCTCTGAGGGAACGCTTATTTTAATGGCGGTCGTA
>JAVFBX010057464.1:3743-17134 GCA_034783855.1 Mopalia kennerleyi | reverse complement strand
GAGTTGAAGAGTATTAAATAATACCTTCCTCAATTAACATAAGCAACCATAAAATCCATGTACACGATTTCATAAGGTCACACAATTTACACGCACCCACGATGTCTTCAGCTGCATGCGTATGCAAAGTTATATAAAAACAAAGCTAGTTTCTTATTTTTAATCTAAAAACATCATATTCTTTAAGGTATATTTTGGTTTCACTTTTTACAACACAAAAAATACTCTGTAATATCCATTTAACATATCCATTCAAACATACACTATATGGTTGTCGATCAAAGCGTATTTTTGTTATATGGTATAGATAGGGAGGTTAAGATTTGGAGGTATCCAGTAATGATGTCACGACCAACATGAGCCTGAAATAAGGAAATATTATTGTTAATATTGTAATTATTATAATTATAGCATGTTTGTCCTTCTTTGCCCTTATGCGATGCCGTAAAGTGGTGTTCGATCACAAATGAGTTCCTAACATCATAATCCAAAGCTCACGTATTGAACAGAATACCTAAAAGGTATATGTTATTAATGTCTGGCTTTATCACATAGGTAAACAGGAAGTGAATTTAGCAGGAGGTCTTAGCGTGACTGTGGTCGTCAGTTCTTTGGATGGTTTTGGGGGGAGGTTAATACGATGCTAATTGAAAAACGACAGGACCATTGTGTCAGGACCATTAATGCAAATCGTCCCTGGTTTACAGTTTCGAGTAAACATGCTGTAATAAATCAGCTATGTTTGAAACATGTAATTTCCTGTTGCTGTGTAAATATATCCTATTTTCGGATTGGGTTGTTTTCCGGCCTGTGCAGCGCTGTAACAATAGACGGGCTTATTGTATTCACTTTTAACTCGGATCACTCCTAGTACGTGGGGGATAATACAGACCGAGATAATCCACTTTGTGTCGCTTTCAGAATGAAAGTGCCATTTATTAAGTTCAATTGCTTTTAACAAATCAGTAATATATTTTAGCATAAGCTTATACCATTCTTTGAATACCAATGCTCTATTGTAGTAGTATACAATACTGCGAGTCCGGCTGCTCAGTTACAGTTGTTCATTTGTTTGCATTCCTGATGTTATACTAACAGGATACCCGGCTCATATAGACATATTCATTGAACACAGCTTATGACTCTTTATGTATTCAATTGCTCTTGAATTTTAAGCCATGGCTTACTGTTATAGAGCTTTTTACTATTTTTATTTTAACATCTGTTTTTTAATTAAAGCTGTTTTTGACAGGAGTGTAGTTTGTATTTAGTATTTCGTAACGTGCAAAACCTGAACGTTTTCGGAAATGTCACACTTAAGCACCTTTGTGTTAAACAGCACTTTATTCTGTTTTTATCTAATAATAAGTTAAGATAACAGTGTAAATATTCCTTTACCTGATCCACATGTGCTGAACAAAAGCTACAATAATGTGTTGTTAAGACGAACCAAGGTAAATCAATATAGGCCCAGCGTACATTGAACATATAAAGGATGCGTCGTGACCGGTGTATTAGGCTGTTGAATCCTCTTCAATTTTATTTACGTTTTTTTCCAAATAAAAATTTATCGGGAATGGAAAACGGTAATTTTAAGTAATTTTACACAAATCCAACAAACAAATAAATAATACATTTCATAGCTCGAACAGATATGAAAGACAAAGATAAAAACATGAAGTTATAAATTGCATCTTCTAATTGAATATATATATTTTTACGTTGATAAGATACACACATTGCATTGTGTACCTGTAGTGTATACAAACAGAGACGTCACTCTCTCAAGTAGTTGATAAACACGATGGCGGGTTCCCGTTAACCTTATTTCTCTCTTAGGTTTTAGCGATTTAAAAACGCCAGGTTGATGATACTACTTCATTTTTTCTTTGCTAGGACACAGGAGATTTCACCAGGTTCATCTTGAACCCGGTTACGCAGCAAAAATAAGGAGACGTCCCTATTAAAATAGATATAGAGCTGTGTCCAGTCTCAATGTTTGTGAAACGACCCAGCCATTGTAACAAAAAACAAACAAACAAAACAAGTCCGCTCGTACAATAGGTCAGTATAGGGCGTCAACGCATTCTGTTGCCGCTAAACTCGCCTTCTCCGAGATCCTCGAAAACAACCTCTTGCTGCACGTTTCCTGGGCACTTTTCGCGTCGATTTATACCCTATATTCTTTTCAAAGTTATCGAAATGTGTTTTTCTAAGAGAATAAAACCAACATTTCTGCTGTATGTACTAATCACAAATGAACTCTCTTGTACTCTAACGTCAGGTATTAGTGTGGGAGTCAGTATTAAGTTTGCGGCGATATTGTTCTTGAATGTGAGAATGACTAGCCGGTGCACTCTAGTCTATGCGTGTGTGCATTAGACCTATATCGTGTCTATAATGTTTCCGCCAATGGATGCCTCTCGCTTAAATAGTAAGAATATTATTCGAAACACAGAAGGCCGACTAACACATTTATAAGCGTATGGCGCCCTATGCCTGTTTTATGGGATGTTGACCGATTTATTGTAGCGAGGTTATCCAGTTTGAAGTTGAGAAGTTTTTAGTAAAAAGTCTGACCACACCGCAATTATTTGCGGGGGTATCTTAAAATAGGTGCCGTCCGTCCGTCCGTAGTCATATGCCGAGCTCAAAAGTATCGATCTGAAATTTATTTTATTTAACAGCTAACATATTGGGACTGTGCACTGTCATGGTGCTATTCATGTAACGTTCTTGAAAGTTTGTCTGTCCGTCCATCCGTCTTTTCTTTGCCTCCACTCTATCTGCTGTAATTTTCCGATGTCCATGTAAAAAAGCAATCAATGTATCTAACTCAAACTTTTTCCAACAAGATACAACTGACATATTGGGACTATGCACTGTCATGATGATTATCATGGTGCTATTAATGTAACACTCTTGGATGTTTGTCTGTCCGTCATTTGCCGTCACTCTTTCTTCTGTCATATTCCGAGTTCTATTACCCACAATATTAAATGTATCGAGCTGAAACTTATTTTTATTTAAAAGCTGACATATTGGGACTGTGCACAGTCATGTAACATTCTTTGAAGTTTTTTAAAAGCACATATCCCTTTCATATTATTTGTAAACGAATAGAATATTGATAAGATCCCCCCTCCCCATTTGAGGTTTTCATTTATTGGTTTAATTTATTTGTACATATTAGGTCAACGGTTAAACTCTAAGATTCTGTGTCCATCTCAAAGCTTTGTTGTGACTGATAGGATTTATATATCTCTTCCTAACAGTGATCACCATATAACACGATGTGTCAGTTCAACTCCTTAGATTCCGTGAGCGGCTTCTAACTTTATTGTCCTTGGTGGGAGTTTAAAACATATCTTCCTTTCATATTATTCCTAAACGAATAGAATTTTAATATCATCTTATTTATATTAGTCTTAAAAAAATAAAAGTCGTTGCCTATTATACCCACGGTAACCCATCATCTCAACAACAGCTGGAATGGATTGGACCATTTTGCTGACACATATGCAAATCGTGCATTTTTGAAACTTTTGGAAATTAAAAGAACACAGAAGAACACTTTTTCGACATGAAATTACAATGTCCCAGTTTATAACATATTTAAAAAAAGCAATTGTTTAATGTATTTCTCATCTGCTCATGGACAGATCAAAGAACCCATTGATAAACGAACTACTCTGGAAGCGCACTGTAATTCAAATAGGGCAATTTCGTGTCTGTAGTCATACTCTGGTCATATATTTCTTAGAAATCAGCCTGTCCTCCTCATTGATTTCTGTTACACAATTTTATTTTATCTACATGTGCATGTGTTTTGACCGATTGTACACTCCTAGGCCTTATATTTTCGTACAATACAATACATGGCAGTCAAGTATATTATTCGTACATTTTAACAACGGCCTCGGTGCGAGGGTATTACAGTGGTGAGCTGTGGTCACTTTTGCTCTTGTTTCGACCAGTCGCTCAGAAATGCAGGGTAAACTTACATCATCCCAATACAAGGGCTAATTTCCACAAGACTCAACAACCATTTTCGCCCTTGTCTAAAATGCCCGAAGAAAACCATGGGTAACATTTGATTGGACTATCAAAGAAGTGAACAGCCAATAAGAAAACCGTGTCTCTCATAGAACAGTGATTTCCCATTGTCCCTTCTAGTAGAAATAAATCTATGTGACCAGTTTCCAAAACTGTGGTCGTTTCCTGTAGGTAGCATATTACTCTTGAACAGCAACTTTTGGCTTTTTCAATATGATATACACAAGACTGTATGGATTTTCAAAGTCTGGATGTACTGACACGCAACGTTTCTGTACAGATACAAGCACCGTTTCAAGCTTAATGCTTGAACACAGTGCTTGTATCTGCACCGAAACGTTGCTTGTCAGTACATCCAGACTTTGAAAAGTCTTGTTTGTTATGTTATCTCGTTATGTATAGCTTCTAAATGCCACTTCAACAATTTTGTTGTTGTTAGTTATATCGTTGATTAATTTCACAGTCTCAATGGTGGTTATGGATGGTATACAATTCCCAATTTGATTGGCTGGAATAGAGGAGGCAACACGAAATAAACATAAGGGCGCTGTATGATCGACTTGTGTTTATGGCTTGTTCGAGGTTAAGGTATAGGAAAGAAAGATATATCTAACAGATCTTCAATCCTCTTTAACAAGGGAAGATGCCTTGGACGAGGCAAATATTACATGGGTTTAAAGATTGTTCATCGTGTTACAATTTTATCAACGTTCATCTTTTGAACATCAAGAAAGACTCACACCTTCATCCGGTTAAGATATACTAGATGTTAAAAGGGTACAGAAAGCTTTATAACAGTTCTCCACAGCCTTCTAGGCAATGGTACTCTTCCATCCAATACAGTTTTTAGCATATGAAGTTATTGTGCCATACAGCACATAAAAACTAGATTTTATGCAGTGCTAGAATTACACGTGTTGCGCCAAAAGTAACATTCCTTTGGCACATTGACTATCATGCTTGGAACTGTAGGCTTATATTTTCAATCTAGCAGATGGTGCAGACGCCTTTAATTTCTTTATTCTTATCAACGTACTTTTATTTTTACAGGTTTATATGCAACATTTTCCAAAAATATTTTATCCCATTTTTTTAACTATAGATTTTGAGCTGATTTATGAGAAAAGTTATTAATCTTTTATTAAATTCTCTTATATTACATGGCGTGTGCTTTAATGTAACTTTGTCATGTACAAGAATACGAAATTAAATCGAATTAGTTTTCACCCAATTTAACCTTAAGTCTGGTGATCACGATGGATACGCTTATGATCCGGTATTATTGAATACCGGTATGGTATTGATTATATGTGGCTGAGCATAGTTGTAGCCATCCTTACGTCTTGCAAGCAAGCGATTTATCATTATAGACCCATTCCGTCTTGTTATATAACTGTTTAACAATTTATAAACACGACACCTTATGTAAAAGCTATCTAAGTCTCGTTACATCTTTATCTGGTACCAGTGAGTCACAAAGCTCTTCAGACTAGAAGGTACAATAGTAGTGTTGTCTAACGAAACCAACTATCTGGGCTCATAACGAGATTCTTCTATTATATTGGCGTTCTTTAAGGGTTCTAGTGTACTGACGCCTTGCACCGTCTTCAACCCATTCACCTTTGTCCTTTATGTCTATATGAAAGCACAAGGTAGTAACATGAAGTCTTTGTTTCTAAAATCTGAACCCGAGAGTTAATGTGTATCATTCTAATCGACTTTTACCCCTATAGTGTTTTATACACGCTATTGATTATGTGATAGACATGTTTGGACCGACTTATTCAAGCAGGCATTATAAGCGTCTGTTTTTGCATAAATTTGTAGATATTGGATTGAATTAATTATTTTGCTCAAAACTATCGAAATACCACGGTATCTTAACTAAGACTTGTCCTATCGACTTTCTTAATAATTTAAGTTTCCCCCTGCAATGTGGTTTACAAGATTACTGCACTAAAGTAGAAGAATTTGAATTTACTGTTTGATTTGTGGTCTTTTTCTTTACTTCTGACCCAAAAGCCAACATGAAAGGTTGTGCGGATAATATTGTACCAACTTGTTGCAGAGCTTCTAAAGTCTTATTACATCTTAAACTGGTGCCAATGAGTCTGTCTGAGTAGTGTAGCTCTTCAGACAAAAAGGTAAAATAGCAGTGTTGTCTATCTCATCCAAAAGCATCTTTCATCTGGTCGTAAGAAGAGTTTCTTTTACAGATTCTTCCGCTTCAATATCGTTGGCTAGGGTTCAAGTGTTTCGACGCCTCACATAGCTTCGCAACACATTAACATCCCATATTTCCATTAACTCCATCTCTCAAAATAGATTCTTTAAGTAAGCTTTTTCTTACAAATTAACTAAAAACCTAGTTCTGTTGTACTGCCTTTTTGTTGTTATCTTTGCTGTTGTTAATTGCCTCCTAATTTAAACCTCTTCGGAGTTAAAACATGTAACTGCATCACGAATTAGTGCAGCTTTAGAAGGGTCACTGATGCCAATGATTTTATTTTTTTTATTGTTATCTAATTTTGAATAAGTTGAGTAGAATTCACAAGTGAAAGAGCGACAAAAAATACTTGATATACATAATTATAAAATTAAAATTCTATACTTTCGGAGGCAACTATCTCGATCATCAGAGAAAGGGCAAATGCAAGTAAATAATGTGTATATGGTTAATATACAGGCTTAACTCACGATAGAAAACCATGAGAATATGTAGAAAAAGCTTACCTGAGGTCTTATATGAGGTAAACTGGAATATTGAACATCGTCCTCGGTGACAATGATGGTGGTATGGGAGAATACGGAAATAGTCCGGAGTGACTATGATGGCGGTATAAAAGAGTAGCCAAATTGTCCTCGGTGACAATGATGGTGGTATGGGAGAATATAGAAATAGTCCGGAGTGACTATGATGGCGGTATAAAAGAGTAGCCAAATTGTCCTCGGTGGTATGACAGCGGTATCAAATAAATGATAACAATAGTAAATCACACATGTGATAATTTAAGACTGTGCAGGCATGCATGATCAGAAATTTAAAAAAAATCGTCTTGGAATTCATTGTTTGAAGGCATCAATTCATTGTTATTATGTTGCCTTTTGTTCCGTTTGTTTTAAGTAAACATTAGCGATGCATGCATATGAATATTTATTTATTTATCCGATGTTGGATCAACAAGACTAAATCTCAATTACAGATTATAGGCCAGCATTATTGAAAGGGCGCGGGGGGGGACTAATTTAATTAGCCAACATAAGGTCCGCGGGAATCGAACCTGCAACCCCAGATGTGAAGGGGATATGTGGATCAGAGGCATACTCTTTCTAGAGCGGACATTCTAGACCACTGTGCCAAGGAGGCCCCAACATGTTTCCATTCTTTAAGGTATATATTGCCCTGCTGACTGGTGGAATAATTAATTCTCGTTTCACTTGATATGAATAAACTGTTAAACGGTGCCGCTGAGTCAGGGGCTGTTTAGGCATACCCTGAACGCACTCACCTCAAGAGAAGATTCCTTTGACAGCCCTGACTCTTTTATCTTCTGTGTCAGATAAAATTATTCCCAGTGTCTTATGGGCTATAAAAAGACAGAGTAGATAAAAATAGCAAGTCCGCAATTTGTGTACTGTACCAGCTGTATTATGTTATGACATTTAAGTCTTAGACCAATATACTGTTAGTATGTTTAAGTTAAGTATGGATGGAGAAAACTGCAGGAAGCTCCTCATGTTGTGAATCTCTGATCTTTTACAGATCCAAAGATAGCTCGTCTCCCCAAGCCGTTTCCCATGGCTGATTCAAACGTGTAAATCTAAACCTGATGAGCTTAACACAGGGACAAAATGGGAACGCTTTTCTTACTTAAACTCACATCTGTTTTAGAAAACATTTAAGACTGGCTCACTTTTCATGTGCCATACGCTCAATTATACAGATCAGTTTGATCATAATTCAAAAACCTGATTTTATTTTAAAACATATGAAAAACAAAGAGAAGTGGTAACTGTTTTTCGACCTAAACTTATTATTTTTATTGCATATTTTCGAAGAAAAACGTCTGTATTGTATTTGCATTCGAGTAAGCATTAGCCGTTAATTATTGAATTTAACAGGCGGGACTGATGTCATTGTTCTAAAACACGGTCGGTCACCAGTGTGTCCGTTTGCTTATGTGTGCATTGGAAGGCATCTTTAACAAACGGCGTATACACAAGCTTGGTCATCCAAGCGCAATGCTAATCTGTTGTATACATAAATCAAAATAGCTCTTTGAGTAACACATACGTTTAGAAAGTTTTCAGCTGACATGCTGTTTTAAAAAATCCGATTTTTACAAGTAAAAGCGGTTGTTTGTTGTCTCGCTTGGGGACGGAACCTCAACTTTCGGGTTTATATGAAAGCACCCACCAGTGCAGGCAATAGGGGACAGTCCTGACTTGATGATATAACTACCGTGTTTTCGAACAATCACTTCAGTTCCGCTTTTAAAATTAACTAATTAACAGCTATGCTAATTCGATTGGAAGTGCAATACAGATGGCTGTCTATACGATACAATATTAAGTTTAGGTCGAAAAACAGTTGTCTTTCCCTTTAAATAATCAACTGTAAGTACAATTCGGAAAGCTATTACCGCTTTCTGAATAATATAATAATGGACGTATGTTGAATAATTCAATCTTATATTTTAATAAATCGGGGAGAAAGTAGTTTTATCTCCCAAGAGTATTACAAATAATTAATTTAAGTCAATACCTCTAGTGTTAATCTGTGTTGCTCAACTCTATAACTTTGAAAATTTATTTTAAACTGAATTAATGTCGTCAGCAAGAAACACTGTGCATTGTTTATGCTGTTTTCAGGGTGTAATTTCTAAACCACCAAACAAATGGTTTTTATTTAATATAATAGCATTTGAGCAAATACATAGTATGCCTCATCCTCCCCCTCCCCTCCGGCTACTTTGCTTACAAACGTTTGAAGCTGATTTCTTTGTCTGCCCAACTTAAAGAAATAAAATAAACATCAAGAAATATATCACATTTTAAAAATTTATTCCGAATTTTAAAACATATTGGTGCCCACAAAATATTCACATTTTCCTATTTTAAACAGATTTGAAGTCGTTACGATGCATCGTATATGACAAATGAGCAAGTTTTCATATCTAGCAACTGTAAAAAATCTGAACTATCTCAAATTTAGGCTCTCAAGGATTTGCTGTGAATTTAACCCATAAGTTGTTCGGTGTAATACACATATTTCTCCTTTCACCACTGGCAGAGCTCCTCAACATATATGACAAAACACACACAGTCGAGGCCTAATCTGATGTGAAAATCCACCTGATCCCCAAAACCTCAATAATTCTGCAACATGCTTTGAGGAGAAAACAAGTAAACTATGTTCTCAAATTTAACCATTTGTAATTAATTTTACATTATCATAAATTTTGAATGTTTAACTTGAAATAAAAAGAATAATTGGGTCCAGCAATGGGTCCAGCAAGACCTTAAGTTAAAGTTAAAAGCTAGTTTAACTAGAGATGACATGATCTTTACTGAGGTTGAAATATATAAACTTGAGTTGAAATTATATGTACTTAAGTTAAAAAATCGGACAGAAAAGATACTTAAAAATGTAAGGCTTAGACTGAATTCCTTACCATCAATTAATATATCAGTGTATATCGCTTACCATCTTTGCTAGCCAAGAGTTTTATTCCGAGCTACTCTGCATTACAACCTTTGGCGGATAGAAGGCATATAATCGGACTCGGCTTTCAAGGGATTGATTGGATGCGTGGGTACTTCTACGCAACCTATCAGATGTTGTGTTGCGAGAGGACTCTGCTAGTAAAAATGACAGCGATAGTCAATAAGGAAAGTGGGCGAATTGTTGTCGAAAAAGGATATGTTCGGGGTATTTAACCAACTCAAGTAGAGTATTGCAAATGTATCCATCCCTACAGCGCGAATTCTCCATATATACGCCAATAGTGCTTTACAAAGGTAAACAAATTGTCAAAACTTGCGTAAAACATTCAACATATGTTATCAGTGCTCTAGCTGGAAACTTAATCTTTTTATCCTCCAGGGGGCGTAGCTGTTATTCTATTTATAGTCAATCAATCTGCCAAGTGTGGTTATGCATAGTAGCTCGGAATAAAACTGTTGGCCAGAGAAGATTCAAAATCTCTTTCCGTTTTAGGCATCGAAATTTAAACAATAATGCGTCTTCTGATAAATTTTGATATTGGGAAATCTACTTGCTATTGTTATTTCTGGTATCAAATTGTTTTCTTGCATCTATGTTTATTCTTTGTAAATTTAACAAAATAGCCCAAATCTGAAAATGGTGGGAGTATCAACACTGAGATGTCATTTAAATAAACTATTCAAGAAGTTAAGCCATAAGCATAGCTTACTTGTGTTATAGATCAAGCTTATGTCTGCGCTGACCAGCGATTCTAAGATGGCGAATAATTGCAAGAAATTTCCATTGGCAGCGGCTTTGACGCACGCGGAGTGATTTTTCAAGGTGATTCTTCCACAGTCAAAAAAACGTTGTTCAATGCCACTGTTCAGCATGTAACACAAGTTGAAAGAAATTTTCGTGTGGTAATTTTTTACGGAAATATTAACTTTGACTTTGACCATTAGGCGGTCTAGTCAACGGAGACGCTCTAGCTTTAACCTGCGTCAACAATGTTTAACTTTACAAAATGAGAACTTTTTTCGGTCATTGATTCAATGACACAGTCAGTCTGACAATATTAAGCAGCATGTTTACTGTATGACATCGGACGATAGGCCTATCAAACCAGTTTTAATCTCTTACCACAATTTCCTGACTTCGCAAGCTTGCTGCGCACAGATTGATGCTGTTGAGATTGTGTCCCCAAATATCTCCAGTGTACTGGGGGCTTTGAAGTAGTCCGTTGTTAGATTCTATGGTTTATAAATTTCAGTAAGAATGTGTTTTTATCGGCAAAGATATTTGTATGAACCAAACACATGTCCCTGCTGTCGTGATTGTGTATATACTATTATTCCAAGTAATTTCCTGTCGCCGGTTTTATTTAACACTATATATAAACCGACCAAAGCATCCCGGTTACTTATTATAAACCGACTAGTGATTTGATGTGATTCCAGATGGACAAATGACATCTTTAAAGGGTCACATCGGAAACGAGTGGTCGTAGGTTCCATCTCGGAGTTGGTCTGGATATAGGTTCAATTTCATTTGCAAACAATTATGTCATCCTTCATTTGTGCTGCAAAAAAGCATCTGAGGATTGTTTGACGAGGTGTTAGCACGAGGCTGTAGCCCACTGTTTAGGATGACTGAGTAATAAAGTGTACTTAATGTCCATGCTTTACCGATGTTGTCCGGCAGCATTAGCTGAAAAAAAATAATGCTAGCTCCTTTGAGAAATTCAAATTGAGAACCATATCATTGGTTATGTACTTAGATGATACGCATTAACTGAAAAAAAATAATGCTAGCTCCTTTGAGAAATTCAAATTGAGAACCATATCCTTGGTGATGTAGGCCTACTTAGATGATACGCATTAACTGAAAAAAATAATGCTGGCTCCTTTGAGAAATTCAAATTGAGAACCGTATGTCTAGTGATGTACTTAGATGATACGCATTAGCTGACAAACAATAATGCTCGCTCTTTTGAGAAATTCAAATTGAGAACCTTATTGTCTAGTGTCGGATATACCTCGATGATACACAATAAAATATCCATAACATATCCGCCTTATATCGCACACTGCACACCCAAACCCAACTTTCTCGTGAGGATCCTGACAATAAAACTGTGACAGTACAACACCAGAAACAATTAGTAAAAGAACAACAGCAAAAGCGAGGAAACCAAACGGATGATTTTCTAGAACTCTTCAAACGTATAGAAGCACAAGTATTTTTTCATATGCTACCATATGCCTTATCGAATTAAACGTTTTCATTCTGGATGAAGCTTTAAAAACGTCACTCAACACAGTATATTTTTGACGAAATACTTGAATTAGTCAAGGGAGGGTGAATGGATGGGAATTTTCTGTTACACAAAAGTTACCCCCTCTGAAAGACTAACGACACCTGTCGGCCATCTATTTTGCTATAAAGGGGAATAACTCTATAACCATCAAATAGCCTATCTGCTATCAAGTCGTTATTCTTTATTCTCAATTTTGATCAAAACGAATCGGCGTTCTGTTATGTACTCAAGTTGTTTATCGATTACGCAATAAACCGTATTAAATTAACAGTTTTGCCGTACCTAAAAACATAACTTTTATTGGCTTTTTTATTTGCAAGTGTTAATTTATTATTTTTCAGCGCAAATTTCATATATCGACCCTGCAAGATGTAAACGTAAACTTTAACTATGAAAATGTGTATATATGTTGCCTGCATTATACCCTTCCTTTACAAGCTTTATATGCTTTTTTCTAATGGTTAACACCCTGCAGTATATGCACTGTGGTGTGTGATATATATCCGGAAGAATAATGCTCAGAAGAAAAAATACGTTTTATTTTTGGTTCATTTTGCTCGTTAACAGTTTGTGTGTGGTAAAGTGTTTCTATAAATAAACAGCCCGAGTTGTGTGGTTCAGGCTCAGCGTTGATAGCCAACTTACTCTACTCTGTGTGGCGCACCAGCGTCAGCTCGAACAATTATGACGAGAAAAGAACTGCTGTATTATATTTAAGACACATAAGGTGTAAAACATGAAAACTGTTGATCGTGAAGAAAATTGTTGGGGTTAAAAAAGAATGCGGTCCCATCATGCATTGCTTTGATATAATGTAAAACTGTATGTTTTATAACACTAAGGCAAATTGATTACAGGTAAAACATGTTCAATTGGTTTTATGTTTAGGACTCAAGTCTGTTCTCAAAGTTTCGTCTGTGGGTAACTGCGTACATTAAATAAATTAATTGCGCAGAGCACCTGTTAATATTTAGCAAAAGTAAAATTGATCAATTTTCTCCTGTTTAAAATTATCCCTGATGGATACCGTATTTTTAATACTATTCAAACTGTTGTCACGGTGAAGGAATGGCTGTTAATTATCGACCTGAGTGAATCCTGTAGCTCGAATGACGACTAGTCGCTAACTTTGAAAATATCCGGCTAAATAAATAACGCATTTTTTGGATAGACCTTCAGCATGGCATTACGTCACCTAATCGCGGATTAAATATAATACTACATCAAGAAAACGGACCCATGAACACACATATAAAAGAAACCACAACGTTGTCACTGAGCTTGGGCCAACGGCTTATAGAAGCGCAT
>JAVFBX010057353.1:0-17137 GCA_034783855.1 Mopalia kennerleyi | reverse complement strand
TTTAGCTTCCCCATGATCAAGTATACAAGTCGCAAAACTGTAATTGCCTATTTCTGGCACTTCAGTTTTAAGCAGACACTACATTTTCCATGGCGCATTTCTAGAAAAGTATTCATGGTAGAGACTTCAACTTTGTAGCATTATAAAGAGCACGATGTGATCTAGTAAACTATGTCTCATTTTTTATTAGTTCGTGTTTGATTTTTTTAAAATGTTTTCTGAAAGTTGGATTTTACTTTTTTATAAGACTTTTCAAGGTGGGATAGACAAAAAAATCAACTGTGATCGATCTAATCAAAATTTTATAGAAATGATGCAGGGTTTACTAGTTCAAGGACTATTCTACTAGGTCAACTAATCTATTGAGTCTTATCGTTATTGCACTTCAAGAAATACAACTTGAAAAATTCAGTCTATTTTTTCCTGTAGACATTTACTAACTTTGCAATATTTTTAGAAATAATAATTGGATTCTCACAACATTCAAAAATATATAATCCTGATTATTCAACCTTTCCACAAATATATACATTTATATGGTTCAGATTTATACTCTTCTGTATAATGGACTAAGTACAGCAGGTGTTCTGAAAATCGACCAAGGGGTCCAGCAAGACCTTAATTCATTGCTTCTTTAAGGCCTCTAATTTCCACCATGTCTGTGTTTTGTTTCTGGAGCCCCTAATGTTTAAGTTCAACTATTTGTTTTATTTCTAGAGACCCTAATTTCCACTATGTCTGTGTTTTATTTCTAGAGCCCCTAATGTTTAATATGTTTGAGTTTCCCTATGTCTGTGTTTTGTTTCTAGAGCCCTTAATTTCCAACATGTTTGTTTTGGTTTCTAGAGCTTGCCCCTAATTTCCAACATGTTTGTGTTTTGTTTCTAGAGCCCCTCATTTCCAACATGTTTGTGTTTTGTTTCTAGAGCCCCTAATTTCCAACATGTTTGTGCTTGGTTTCTAGAGCCCCGAATTTCCAACATGTTTGTGTTTTGTTTCTAGAGCCCCTCATTTCCAACATGTTTGTGTTTGGTTTCTAGAGCCCCTAATTTCCAACATGTTCGTGTTTGGTTTCTAGAGCCCCTAACTTCCAATATCTCTATTCTATTTCTAGAGCTACTAATGTCAAACATATCTGTGTTCTGTTTCTAGAGCCAGTAATTTCCAACATGTTTGTGTTTGGTTTCTAGAGCCCCTAATTTCCAACATGTTTGTGCTTGGTTTCTAGAGCCCCTCATTTCCAACATGTTTGTGCTTGGTTTCTAGAGCCCCTGATTTCCAACATGTTTGTGTTTGGTTTCTAGAGGCCCTAATTTCTAACATGTTTGTGTTTGGTTTCTAGAGCCCCTAATTTCTAACATGTTTGTGTTTGGTTTCTAGAGCCCCTAATTTCCAACATATCTGTGTTCTGTTTCTCGAGCCAGTAATTTCCAACATGTTTGTGTTTGGTTTCTAGAGCCCCTAATTTCTAACATGGCTGTGTTCTGTTTCTAGAGCCCCTAATTTCCACTTGCCCAAAGATCCCACATCACCAGTGATAATGATAGGCCCGGGAACAGGCATAGCACCATTTAGAAGTTTCTGGCAACAAAGAGCAATGGATATGGAGGAAGCATTTTTTCATCCAGGTAATTTATTTTCTTTAATTTCACCGTATCGCTATCATTCAGTTGAATTATGACACGTTTCCTCCGATTCCTTTTATTAGCACAGGTACATGTGCGGAGAAACGTGACCTTGTCAACCTAAGGGTCGCCAACTCCATGATTGATCGATTGATTGGTGTTTTACGGCATTTGTAACTCCATGATTGATCGATTGATTGGTGTTTTACGGCATTTGTAAGGAGTTTTCACTCATTGGTCGGCGATGTACTTTCCGAGGGACCTTAAATTTTAATTTAAATTTAAACTCCGCACTAGAATAAATATTACGAGATGGCACAGTGAAACAGATGCTGTTCGGTCTTAAACTCGCAATCCCAATGAATAACAGTTATCTGTTCGTTGAGGAATACATAGAATCACGAGTTAACAGACGATATAAGTAAATCTATAATCCTTTAATAAACCAAGCATATGTGTTTGTTTGATTGGTGTTTACACAGCACTTAAGGTTATTTCACTCACATGACTCAATGGGTAAAGGACATAACTGGCAACTAACAACGACAAGACAGGACAAACACAGGACGATCTCAAAACGCAAAACAAAGACATGACAAACATATCGGTTTTATGTTGGCCATTGGCTTTGAAAGTACCAGGGTTACAGGAAGCTCCCTCCCAACCTTCCGCCAACAAAGAACAAGAAATGTAAGGACATTTTCATTGTTAAAACGGAGAACCAAGAAATTGTTAATACATACTTTTGACTAATTTCTTATGGTTGACTATGGTACCGTTTTCATCTGCAGACAAATTCCGATGCTGTTTTATATCTTGAGAAACAAGTATGAAACACTTTTATGATATTAAACAGTGATCTTACAATCTTTGATAATAGGCAGTACACAACCAGCTATTTAACCCTTCCAATGAGAAGGAAGGAGACGCGGAAACCGTAACAGGATAAGTGTTTGATTGGGATTTATTATCGCAATCAGACCCACCATATTGAACAAAGTATTAAACATGCAGAAGAAACGGATTCCTTACATTGTATATTTACACCTAAATATTTGACAAAAATGAATTATTTTGCGCATACAAAATAAGAACAGAGAACGTATTTATGCTGACTTTCGTACCTCTATAAACTATTTCTTTAACTGTTTTCTATACCCATGTGACCTCTGGACATACGCATATATTTGATGTCACCCATGTCTGATTTCTGATGTCTGATTTGTGTATATATATAGATCTACATTATCGAGTAGGTGGTTTCCTAACGATGACTTAAACTGCAAGAAACAGAAACTAAAGAACAGAAAGCCGTCAACCGTTAGATACCAACCAAAGAATTACATGAATAGATTTGTCACCCTCTGTCAAAGGGAAGTTTGTTTGGAGTGTTGTAATGATGGCTTTATTAAGCACTGTAGTGAACTATTCAACATTATCAAAACGCTTTTATGGTTGGGCTGGTGTCAACTTATGTTGTGAAATATCGTTGCACATGGCGTAAAATCGATCAATCAATCAATCAATTAATAATATTTTAGTCTGACGTATATTGGTTTCAAATAAATGGATAGAATTTCAGAATGCTTTCGTTGCTGTGCGTTGTCGGTCAAACAGTGTACGTATGACCAAAATCTGTTTGTTTTTTTTTAAATTTAATTTAGAGAAGTCACCGAAGAACTGGGGTGAAATGAGTTTATATTTTGGTTGTCGCCAGCCCGATGTTGATCAGCTGTTTAAACAGGAGATAGTAAAGGCGAAATCTGATGGAGTCATTGCTAAATACTATTCAGCTTTCTCCCGGGATAAGAAAGAGCCAAAGGTATGTACGGCAGGGTATTTCTGTTGTAGGTTATGGGCCCAGGGGTGGAGGTGGAGGGACGAGACCCCCCCCCCCCCATACACACACACACACCCCACCCCACAATTTTTCTGTGGTGTGGGCTAAGCCCGACCACTTTTGAGCAATTTGTTTTAAGGGGTAATGATATCCTAGACCCTCTACTTTATATGAACTTCCACCTCTCTTGGTAAAAGTACTTGTCAGTTAGCGGGTGGTTACATAAATGTGTAGTAGTTTAGGATAAGTCGTCTATTCTATTAGTAGCACAAGGTGTCGAGCATATAATTGTTCTGTATTTCTTGGAACAGTATATTTGTTATATTGGGATAATACTTTCTTAGTAAAACAGATTCTGCTTCACGTTGCAAGTTGAAACGCCTCGGCCCTCCGGGAATGGGACCCACGACCCCCAGAGTCATGGACCGAATCGCCAGCAGAAAATGCGTGCCATCTTGGCCACAGCCAACGCCTTAGATAAGTCTGTATTTACGCCTTTTACCAGGTCAGGAGAACTGAGGTCTGTATGGCCGGTATATACTGTTGGCGAATCAGTGCTTGATTCAGAAGGTCGTGGGTTCGATTCCCGGACGGTGTTCAACCTGCTAACTAGAATCTGTCCAAAACTAACGAAAAAGCTGTTAATATACACTTTCTAAAAGGCACACAAATAATTCTTGGTAGATGGCAGCCTATGCTCTCTGACTGTGGAGAGTAGGCTTCATAGACATACTGCTTTACTTAGCACTGGAGGAACATTAATATCCCAACGGAGCAAAACACTTAACATTTTATGGCTGTTTAAATACGTGTGGCAATTATTGTTGTATACACCGCCGTCATATGATTGAAATATCCTTGGGCAACCCGTTTAACACCAATCAGTCAACAATCATGACAGAATACTACTATATATAGACAGTCAAAGTTTGATCGTAAAAATTGGTATTTTGGTTATTTGGTTTCGTTGGCGCATGCAGCCTCACGGGGCTATTCGCGCCATGCGTTACAATTGGACAAAATTGCTCACCGTTTGTAACCTTCCAACTCTTAATCTCATTATGACGCTCTGTCTACGTTACAGTACTCTCCTTTTTTATTTGTAGAGATACACACAGGAAATTTTGGTGAAGAATGGTACAGACGTGCTTAAGGCGATTCAGCGGGGCGGTCATATCTATGTCTGCGGTAGCGTACCCATGGCCAGAGATATGAAGACAGCATTAGAACAAATCGTCCGGAAAGCAGGACCTATGTCGGAAGACGGGGCTAAGAAATATGTCAGCAAATTGAAAGTAGGTTTGCAAAGTTATTTAGGTGGCATCTCACTATAAGTCTTAAGGATAGACAACCCTTCGACGGTCAAAATTTACCATTTTTTTTGTTTTTCTTCATTGGAACATTCTGTTTTTTTATCCTGCATTTAGTGAAAAAAAAATTCAAACTTAAAATTAAATAAGTTCTTACCGGAAATTTTATATTAATTTTTCAAAAAATGCGGAACAAAGAAGATAATGTTCTTATCAACAAAAAAAAATTGTACAATTTTAATCTCGGAGGGATTGTCCATTGTGACAAAATAACTAGTCCGGGAGATAAGTATCAATGCCAAACGGACAAGGTGCAGTGACAGTGACACAACAAACATACGCAGCCATATAGTTCATCTACACCATAGATGGGCGCAATATTTGAACCTATATATACTCAGTTACCTTATTTCAGTTATTTGTCCACATAAGGTTACATATCATTGTTCCATGTTTCCGTTTCCCCGGCCCATTTCATCTCTCTGGAAAACCCCACTGCTACAAAGTTGTGAAAACCATTCTATGCTTTGTGCTATACTACAAACGGAAGTTGTTCCAATCTAGGTTTTCAAACAGTTCTCTGTCTTTGGTAGAAACTTGTTTCTTTTGATAACCCTATTGACCTTTCTGTTTCTTTGCTGCAGGAATCAGGTCGCCTACACGAAGACATTTTCGGTTCAGCATTGGGATCATAGCATAGATGGCGATACCAACTGAAAAACACTCCGAGGAACCATTCACTCCTTGTTGCCTACAAAATTGTTATTCCAACGTACTTTAAGTGCTTCGTTTCGGATGGTTAAATTATAAATCTTAGCAACGCCATCTTTAATAACGATTAACACCTGAACAGCTGTTTATGGACGATTCACACCTGGACAGATCTTTAATAACAATTCACACCTGGACAGATGGTAATTAGCGAATAACACCTGGAAAGATGTTTGTTGACGATTCACATCTGAGCAGAGCTTTATTAAAGATTCACACCTGAACATATATTTATTGACGATTCACATCTAGGTAGATGTTTGTTTAATTTTTGTGTCTTTTAGAAAGTGAAGATTAACAGTATTTTCGTTATTTTGGAATAACACTTTCTTATCGGCCACCAGGTAGAAGGCCTGGTGGCCGAGTGGTCTAGGTGGCCGACATTTACTGTTGGCGATTCGGTGCCTAACTTTGGAGTCGTGGGTTCGCTTCCCGGACGGGTCTCAAGCTGCAAAATTTTCTGAACTAGAATCTGTTCAAACTAAGAAAGTGTTATCCCAAAATAACGAAAATAATAGATGTTTGTTGATGATTCACACCTGAAGAACTAAAAAATAACAAAAATTGCCATATTTTAAAGTTATACTTGTTTTTATTTTACTTCACGGTTTGTCATTATTCATTGGATCTATAAAATTGATGTAACCCATTGTAACATGTGTTTGCTACCCTTCAAATTCTGTCTAAGTAGCAAATACAACCCTTACTTTCTTCTTAAGATTTATATGTTTTCAGCTTTTTGTATTTTATATTTCATTACATGCAATCAAATCTATACTCACAGCAAGGTGATCAATTTATATATATATTTTTTTTTTATATTTTCATCCTTATTCAGAACATTTCCATCTCTGTACATTCCCAATAAATATATTTTGGATATTTTTTTATTTTTTTGACTGATGTATAATATGTGATATATGTTTTATTGATTTAATTGTTTAATTTTATTACATTTTGGCTGATGATTTTGTCTACATTCAGCATTTTCATAATCGTTCTCAGTTTTAACGGTAATTTTGACAATAAATTTATTCATTTCATAATGTGTCTAGTTTTTACTTGGCCTTTTAGGATATTCGGGGTATCTGTGATAATATAACAGTTGATAGTTGGACAGTGCAAGCATGTATATTAGCCCTGTGTCTCATTACTGTTCTTTATCTCAATAAATTTTGCCGAGCGACTTCTTCATTTTTTATTTGAAAGCTTAGCACTAATGGTATACAGGTTCACATGTTTGCTAAAGTACACATGTATACAAGTTTTGCCAAGCGAATTCTCCATGTTTTATTTGAAAGCTTAGCACTAATGGTGTACAGGTTCACATGTTTGCTAGAGCTGATGTTTCTTAGCTCACAATGTCATAAAAAAAATTGCCTTAAAATGTTACATACTGCAGCTTGATAGGGTTGTCTCTCTTGGACATTAGGGAATCATTTGTTTTCTTACTATAGCAGGACTTCATAGGCATTAGGGGAACCTAGTTAAAGGCAGTTTGTTTAAAAAGTGCCAATGCTGTCTTTACTTAGCACTTGAGGACAATTAACTTTCCAATATTATGGAAACGCTTCACATCTTGGTTGTGTCAGTCTCCATAACTGTTGGAATACACCGCCTTCATGTAAGTAAAATACCGTTAAATACGGCGTAAAAAAACAATCAATCTATCAATCAAAGGCATTAGGGTGATTAAAAAATAACCAATTTTGACATGCGCAATGGTGCTTACAGTGGGCTGAAACCTGAAATTGGGCGTCTGTCGGTTCTTGACACGAAGATGTGAATAAAACAGAACTAGGTCATTCAATTAACTCGTCAAAGTGCACAAAACTGAAGAACATAAAAATTTATATATTTAACATCCATATAAATCCATATTTATCATATTCTTCTGGTAAAGTCTTGCTGGACCCCTTGTTCTCAAAATTAATTTTTTCAGATTAAAAGTTAATTCGAAATTCCCATTACAAACAGTCAAATTGGAGCCTATTATTTAGTTTCCCCATGATCAGGTATTCAAGTGGCAAAACTTTAATTGCCTTTTTCTAGCACTTCATTTTTAAACATACTACATTTTCCAAGGCGTATTTCTAGAAAACTATTCATGCTAGAAACTTCAAATTTGTATCATTGTAAAGAGCTCAATGCGATCTAGTAATCAGTGCCTCGTTTGTTAGAAGTTCGTCCTTGATTTTTTCAAATGTTTTCTGAAAGTTGTATTTTACATTTTTATAAGATCTTCGAATCTGGAATAGCCAAACTTCTACTGGAATCGTTCTAATCAAATTTTTTAAAACATGAGGTACCGTTTAGTAGTTCAAGGACTTTTCTAATAGGTCAAATAATTTATTGAGTCTTATCGTTATTGCACTTCGAGAAATAAACTATGACAAATACGGTCGATACTTTTTCTGTTGACATTTTCTCATTTGCAATATATTTTAGAAATAATGATTAGATTTGAATCATATGCGTAATCCTAAGTATTCAAGCTTTCCAAAAATATATACATATTTCTTGTACAGATTTATATTCTTCTGTATAAGAGACTTAATACAACCTGTGTTCTGAAAATCAACCAAGGGGTCCAACAAGCCCGTAATCACAACTTTTAAATGTCAAGTGGCCAAGATATTACTGGCATACACTTTTTAGGAAGAGGACACGGCACTGCCCCCCTCCCCCCCCCCCCCTTCTCTTTCTTTCACACCCCTCCAGATTACGCCCTCTCAAGAATAGACTATATTAAATTACTGAAAAACGAACGAAAACTGGCAAAATTATCTTAATGTTACAACTAGTTTTTCTTTATTGACGACCATTTAAAGTCTGATCATGGCGTGCAATCCTAGCACACTGTACCTAAATGACACATTTGGCAACAAGTTTATTTGAGTTATTTGGTACTTGGAATTAGAGTATTGTTAGGAGTAGAGAGTGATCCTCGTATTTTCAATCTGTCATCACGCAATGCCCGGAATTATCTATGTAGATGTTATATCGCGTTATAAGCATTCCATGTTTGTCCACCCGTTGAATACCTTTTTCCTTGATCACCTCCACAATTCAAGACCCGACAGACGTCTCCCTGTGAACCTCGGTGTTAAGAATCCGCCAAACGTCCGGATCATGTGTCTCCCTCTTAAGGAACAACCAGACGCAGAGATTTGCTACCTCCCGGTTTAAGATCCGCCAGACGCCCGGACTATGTACATCATTTTAAAGAACTTCCAACGTCGAGACATTGATGCCATCCGTGCTTTTGAAATTCTTTTGTTTGCTGATCCGAGGCAAATGTCGCCAAAAATATTGTCGTAAATTTATGCGCGATGGCTTGGCATAGCGTACGAAAGTTGTGTTAGTTTCTTTCATCATGGCAACTCTCCCGAGAATACGACCCTATGCATCTCAACATTGGTACCCTTTTCCTCTACCGAAATGTCGCATGACTGCCGGAGTATATGGGTCGATCTGCCCGCTGCGCTCGAAGAAGCGAATTACACGGGTTTCGCGTACAGTCCACACTTTAACATTATACACTCTGCATAAGGACAAATCGGCGTCAGTCTCTTACAGGTAACTTACTTTGTATCATAATGCATTAATCTCAAGAAGGACCAAAACCATAACTTAAACCATTTTGGAAAGTTCTGTGGCATCACATCTCGCAATGTGGAACAATGCTTCAGCTAGACAACCAATCAGACACGTCAAGGCTTTCATAAAACATCTTTTATCGTGATATAATTTCATATATAAAACAAACGTGTGAATTGGAAGTTTAATAGATCGGTTATATTGGAATAACAATAATACAAATGGTCATTTAGTACAACATTTTTTTTTTGTATATATAACTTGTATGTGAAGTAAGCAAAAGCGATGATAAGATAGTTAATGGATAAAAGTTTTTCTCCAAGTAATGCACCTGTAAGTTAGCGTATACAAATACAGAGTCGATATAAACCCCGAATAAGCTTAAAATAACATCTCTATTCTATGAGCTTTCCGGAAAGATTACCGTAGTCGCATCACATTTCAGCAACATCCGGGCCCATGATTTAGGGGGCCCACATTCCAAACGAGATAAACAAAAGACAATCTTTGCTTTCGTGACTTTGTGAAGGACAATTTCATGTGGTGGATACAAAATTCTTCATACTGAAGTAGCCCGGGTTTTAGGATTGTTTGTTTGTTTGTTTGATTGGGGTTTAACGTCGCACTCAAGGGTATTTCACTTACATGACGACGGATTGTCCACTTCACAATGTTCATGGCCTAATTACGGTGGAAAACCGGGAAGAAACCTGGTAAAAACCACCCCCGCGATTGCCAGAGCCACATCATGTGACTCACTCATATACCTTAGGGTCGACCGACGGACTCGATCCTGTGAACGGTACATCTAAGTTGGCTTCAGTAAGCGCGCTCGCTAACCAAGAAGCCACGGCAGCGGGCCCCGGGTTTTAAGTAGGGGATAAGTAATGACTTTCATATGCGCCTTGCTGTTGTATTGGAGGAAGGTGAGGGGAGCGCGGGGGCAAGTTTCCTTTGCCCTTGGGGGCCAAAATTGAAAATCAATTATTTTCTCTTTCGTTTCGAAACCGTTTTATTATAAATTGCAACAATAAATTTCAGCAGCAACAACAACGCAAAGTAACATTTTTTACCCATGTGCTCACGAAACGGTGCAAAATCATGTTATATTTTGGTTAAACTGTTGAACTCATAACAGTTATGTCGTGGCATATGTAAGATTATCAGAGCATCTAATTAGAAGGATGAGAATAACGTAGATATTAATAATACTGATAAGGAATTGTTACCACTACTACTAGAATAGGATATAAGCTTCATGATCGCGGCATTGAATCACCAAAAGCGGAAATGGAGAGCTACTATATTTATAGAAAGCGAAACAAGTCCATATAACATGAGTTTCACGATAAAACAAATTTTACACATGCCTGCGATCTTCAACCGGATAGTCATAAGGCAAACATTTGATACTTTCGCTATAAAAACGTGAGAAGAAGAACAGTCATGTGCAATATCAGTCCTGCGCACCCTTGAAGAACTTTATGTGTAAAAACACATTTTTGTGTATTTTCTGACCATTATGTGTATTTTTGTGGTAAATCATAGCATAGAAGATCAATTTCTGTGAGTATTTTGATGACCTTTGGATGTATTTTACAAGAATAATGTGTACAAAATACCCCAGAATACCCCGGGTAGGCAGGTCTGCAAAGTACGGAATCCAGTTTCCCAATTACTCACCAGTCTAATTAAAATCAGATCTCAAAACGATCCCCGTCTTTTATTTGTGGGTATATTGAGGTCTAACGCAATCACCCCACCTAAAATTGAGAAGCAGCTCCGTGATTGGACAATTTAAGAAACTAATCGCCATTTGTAGGTGGGGTGATTGCGTTAGACTTCAATATAAGCGACAAACAAAACACGGGGAGCGTTTTTGAGATCTGATTTTAATTAGACTGAGTTCTAAATAAGTCAACTTCTACCACTAGCGTGTGTGATAATATATATGTCACATTGATTCCCTTTCACATAACTAAATAACGTCAGTTGTTTGTCGTAGGTGAAAAGGGCTAAAACGAATTAAAACATATATATGTTAAATATATATAGCGTAACTGCATTAGTTATAGAAGGGCATGTCGTGCACGAAGTGTATACTGTACACTTCACGATTTTATATTTGACAGTTTTTGTGAGATGGTCAAACATTGAACGTTTATAGTCGTCAGAGTAATAATGAATAAGTTACGTTAACACGTTGAATTCAAATTTGATTGCACAACATATTTGTTTAAAGCTTTTGCTGAAAAAAAATATATATATACGCAAACTCTGGATTTGGACTTTATAACTTGAGGTTTCGTCAATTTCTTTCAAACTCTTGTGGTAAAATCATGCGTCTTTATTGTGTTAAGTGTATTTGCTCGGATATGATCTCATCCAAAGCGTCACATTATAAGGCGATTTCTTCTATTTACACGAATGTCATCGCTTGGCAACCTCGAGCTTTGATGTGGTCACGTGAAAGGCTACATATAATAAGCTTACCTGTTCGTGTTAGAAATTCAAACGCCAAATGAAAACATAATGAACGGAAGCATACAGCAGGCGATTCTCATATGGAAGTTCTCATGGGATTTGACCCCGCGAGTCTACTAACCACGAGAAAACATCTCACTGAACTGTACTATATCTAGAAATAAAGTCACTAAAGAACATACGGATGATTGATAAAAAAGAATCCTGTTTTCGCAGATACAATTAATTTAGCTGGTCCACAAAACTGATTTCGATAACATGTGTTAGTGTCCAGTTTATTTGGTAACATCTGGGTACCTCACGCCATGTTTTCATCGGTGTTCGCATTCACGGCTTACAGCATGCCAAAATCTCTCACGATATTAAAATGTGCTTCTACGCGATGATGGTGCAGATTAATTTTCCAAATTTTCGAAAAAATGTTTTTTATTGCCAGACTATTGTTAAAAACAGACCCAAAAACCCAACAATAACAAATACATGCTTAACAGATTTGATGGGATCTTAAGGCAAACAAATCGATCAAGCACAGTTATAGACAGTCTTGATAATTTACATGATTTTGTTAGGATATTCATCAAAACGATCGTCTTTGAAAGGAATGAGGTCAGTGTCCAATGGATTAAGCAGCTTTTCCAGTTCAGACAGTTTAATATAAAACATTGAAAAAAAATCGATATTGTGCGGATTCATTTTGCGACGAAGGACGGTCCAGGGTGGTGGTGACACATAATCCAAATTTACGTGCTTGTTGATATTATTTATTTAGATTATTACCTCCTCAATGATAGACATTCGCTAAATGTATTCATCAGATGTAATTCGGTTATACGACCTGTCCTACTACCGAAGCGATTAACAGTATTTGTCACTTATAGAATATCAATCAAGTTGGATAAACAGGTATCCCTCATACGCACTTGTGAGAGCTGTTTGTAATAACGTTTATTTTAGCTCCCTTCATAATATATTGACATAACCTAAACCTGCCTTGTAAGCAGAACATATGTGGAAATTGATTTTGTACAGAACTGGTAAGCCGCCCATTAATGACGTTCCTAGTCTATACTGTTATTAGCGATATATACTTACACTTGATCGTTAGTGCCAGGTTTATGGATAGGGTTGGGTTTAGCTTTATTGTTAATACAGATAACGTTTCCTGTTTACTATACCACTCCGTCCCTGGTTAAAACTGCTGCTTTAGTTTTTGTATAGTGTCTTTTAATTGTTTTGCCTTGTTTTCTCAGCTAGTGGTGGTCACGGTCGTTTCGTACATAAATTGGACCAGGATGTAACATAGCGCAGGGCGTTAAAACCCCACCAAACGAACACACAATACATATCTCAAGATCTTACAATTCACATTTTGTCTGACATGTTGGATACGCACAAATAATCGACAATCCAGGACGAGAGATTTTTAAAAAATCACATACTAGGCCAGAAACAACTTCAATACCATTAAAGAGGTCATGCTCGTTTTGGTTGGGTCACAATTTGTATTTTCCAGAATCGTCATTACAGCAGAAGGATACATTATACGTCACCAAAATTAATTCGATGATAGGAGTTTTAATATAATTGACAAGCTATAAAATTTGATAGATTCCATGCAACTTTCAATAAATCTTCACACAAGACAAAATTTCATGTCAGTTTTTCGTCATTTCGGGACAACCAGGCATAATCTAGCGTTTAAATGTACTCTTGATACGTAAGGTAAATTGTTAAGTAACCTTGACACCCAAAGATATAATGAATTTGTAGCGTTATAATTCACCCAACGAGGGCTGCATTTATCACTTAATCAAATATACGTCTTTAAATCTAAGCTGTAGGCCTATAGATAGCGCCGAGGGGTCTAGAGCAAATAGCTACACAGAATCTTCAGGTATGTCTATTAATCGAGGTCTGGTCTCTTCGTGACTGTCAATAATACAAGCCAAAATCAAGATAATCTCTTTCGTAACAAACAAGGATAGGATCTCACAAGTGCTATTTATATGTTGAATACATGAGGAGAGAAAAATTGGCTTGCCTTCTCCGGGGTTCAAAACCGGGACAAGTGTTATATATATACGAGTAACCCGATGGTCCCGGGAGAGAATCCCGGTGGAGTCAAACAAATTGTTCTCTCTTCTTTATTATAAATAATGTCCCCGGATGTAATCGTATCCAAACCCATGCAAATCTCGAAAGCTTTCTACTATTCTATTTACTCACCCTTTCATTGACGCTGAATGAGTAATGCCTATTATGGTGTGACGTGACGGGACCTTATATCGAATGCTTAACGGTATAGTATGTAAATTGAAGAATCGAACGAAAACACAACTATCCGGAAATTACAGCAAGATATTTTCCTTTTAATAAATCATCATAATCTTCTCAGGCTCTTAATGAACCGTAATTATTATTATTAATTATTATTATTTCTCTAATAGCTTGGGCGATGGAACCGAGACCGTCTACGTTTCCTGACGTTTACTCACTCTTCCGGTTAATGGACTTCTGGTATAATACAATTATGCCCTTATTTGAGATATTCTCACAACTCCGTGATTGTTTCCATCGTGTATTTACCATGCGTAAAGAAATACGGTCATAGTGCTAAACTGGATTACATTATAATTACATGTATGTCAGTCAAAGACAGCATGTAACCTTATATGCTATCATGCCCCAACATTTGCGAACCAGGGAGCTGATGTCATGTCGATCATTTTAGTTCAAGGTGGGGTAATGACAAGAAAGTGCCTTGTCAATATTGAACACCATACGATATCTGTGCTGATCGTCAAATTGTGTAAACATGTACGAAGGTAGGATGACAAGGTGTATTCCCAACCCCCTCCGCCGCCCCCCTCCACAGACACACACCCTTCCCTTCCACCCACCCTCTTACGCACATGCACAACCGATTCTCTCATCAGTGGTGCCTATCACGTTCCACAGAGCTGGCCGCCAATCATGTCTTCTTTGACATATAGATCAATACTAAGGCTCAAACAACAAAAATGTTGGAATTTACACTGGAAACATTAAATAAGTGTACCAAAACATACGAACGGATTGCTGTTTGGTATAATAATCTAGTCGTTAAATGAAATTTAAATTTCACATTCTTATAAACAAACACATCATGGCAAAGGGATGCTTAAACAGTCTGCACCAATATTACCACAGTTCTAAGTGACATTCACGAAACAATGGTAGTTAATTTTGTTATATTTTGCTAAACCTGAGTTAATCCATCATCGACCGGAAGGATGTAATCTATATCCCTAGCGTTGGTTGAATGGTAACGATTTTAATATGATTAAAAACGATATTCCATATCATAGATTTTCTCAACGAGACTCCATTTCCGCTTCTGTAAAACATTGGATATGCAGAACAGAACACATTGAAAGCGTTGGTAATACGAACAATTGTGACAATATTTCCGGTGAATTGATGCAGTTATGTTACACAAGGGACGTTATTATATTACGTTAGTAGTTTCACGATGGTATACAGACATACGGTCTGTATAGCATACTGCATCGTACATACTGTCAATTTCCGGAATTGTTTATATATAATATCCACTTTTTGGTAAATATCGCGTCCTCATGTCTGCTTTTGGCGCATGACTGAACATCTCCATGTATATGATCCCAGGTAGATTATTCCTTACAGAAAAACCAATAAGATATACAGGATTTGGAACACCTTCTTTTTGTCTAATCATATGTAGAAAATTCTATTGGACATCATATCAAAAACCCAACTGGATCCATAGGATTCCGTAGATAAATTTTGTCTGAAATCATATAGGATCCTAGGGCCAATATGATTTTTATTGTAAGTGATAATATCAGATTGGGCCTCGGCATCCCACAATACATCGAACCTTATTGATTAAAACCCCAAATCCATTTTTTTTAATAAGTTATCGTCAATTGAGGAACAAATTGGCAGACATTTGAACTATACCGTATGACTTGTAAAAAGTGGCTGTAACAGTATTATGAAAATCCCTACTTTGTCTAAAAGTTTTCATGTTCAATATGTTATACATATTTTTGAAATTATGCATATTTAAATATCCTTCCTTATCAAGAGGAAGTCAAACAGAACCCCATGGATAGAAAATCTTATTGAATTAAGACACAATACACATTAAATCCATTTGAAACAGGATAACTCCTGAAAGAGTGACGTGATATAATTTTCATGACCGCCTGGCACAATCTCTTAGTACTGGAATAAATCAATCCGGAATCGTAATTGTTTTCGCCTTTCTCACAGTCATCTATTATAAATGTCAACGGATTAAGACGAAACTATGCTCTGTATTGCAAGTGTTAGTTGACAAATGCATGTCCTATTTTCTGTCTCTTGAATCAACAATTATGGAATTTAAATATTTTTATGTCTGTGTGGATATTTTGTGCATAAATTTCCACTCCATTCACAGTAATGCTATAAGATAAACTTGTGGAAACCACGTCACACGACCTTAAACAAAACCCGATATTTCATGATTTGTGACCGTTCAAGTGTTAAGGGCATAGTTCTTATCCAATGAACTGCTATCAATCCCATTTACCATGTGTTATTGTAAGAACTATGCCTTCATAGCTTGGAGCGGCGTTTACATAGGCCATGCCTGTTCGCCAATCCTCTTTCCTTTATTATGGAAATAAAATACTGTTTAAACCACAACTATGCCTTCAACACTACTTCTAAAACTTGTATCTAGAATGTGAAACATTATTGAGAGCATAGACTACTCTCCACCATGTATATTTGTTATATGTATTACTGTTACATATGTATACCAATAAGCTGTATCCTTACGGTTTATAAATTTAACTCGACTGAACCAACCCTTAGCCGCAGTGTGACTACAAGCTGTCTGACTCTTTTGTTTGAAGTGAACAGAGTTTGAGTTATATAATATATATAAACGGTTTTACAACATGTATTGTTAGTTTATAAAGGCCAGATACCATACTGGACGAAAGCTTACTGAAGTTACATATATTGAGCTTGTGTGCAACTGAACGTTGTATATAGTTATGACTATGAATAATAATGCGAGTGGGACAGGATTCATTGAGTTGAAATGCTATGTAAAATAATAACAAGATATGAAAATTTAGAATTTCCTGTTTCATAAATGAAAAAAAATGTGTGCCCGAATATATATTCTATAATCTGCAGATTTCAGAGATAATATTAATTTGTTGTGGATTGCTTTTCTTATCATGTTAGAGCCAATTTTAGTAACTCACTTATGGAAGACGACCCGTGCCATATCATTTCTACATATATAACATTGACTACCATTCACAATAGTCGCCACCATCCTGGTTCAATGACATCACATAATTGAGATACGATCCTAATAAATACTTATTGAATTATAGTCTATATTCTATAGATTGATTGATTGATTGATTGATTGATTGATTGATTGATTGATTGATTGATTGATTGATTGATTGATTGATTGA
>JAVFBX010057242.1:0-17138 GCA_034783855.1 Mopalia kennerleyi | reverse complement strand
TCACAGTATGACATTAAAGATGTGACCATCTTGCCATCTACCACAGAGAAAGGGCAGTTTGTTTTTCGAGTAGCGATGATGTCCTGTCTTACATGTAGCACTGGAGGCACTTTACAACAATATCAAAACGCCTCACATTTTTATTTTAAAATAGTTCTTAATCATTTGTTGCAATACACACCGCCATCATATAAGTAAAACACCATTCAATCATTCAATCATTCAACCATCTTGCCATAAAAACACAGACATTTAATTGTGTCTTTGTATGTAATTATTACTACAATTTGGATAATTTTGAGGCTAGTCAGTCAATGTTAGATGTATGTGTACTTTGTGGCTGTTCTTTTTATTAGTTATTTTTATTAGGTATAAAAGCATCATTGATCAGTGAGTTGCCATAATGTTACAGGTTGTTTTTACTTAATACATCTGTTTTCATAACAGGATGTTACAGGAGCAACAATGGTTTGGTCAGGTTTTGAAGAAGCATTTTCTGTGAAAGAGGTTAATGAAATCTCTGTAGACTAGATGTGATTAAAGGTTCATCTCCTTATATACACAGAATTAGATAAGCAGAAGTGTCAATCTGGAAGTACATGCATGTTTGTTTGCCTTATTATCCTGTCAGATAGACCTATTAGGCTGCTATTTGCATTGTTTCTTTGTCATTCGGTTGTGGCATCTACATGTAGACTTGTCACATCATTTCTTGGCTTACACAGATAGAGACTTGATGCAGATGGTGTAGTTACATCAACAAAAGGCATGGTGATGTAAACAGATGATAAAACTATTCTATTCATGGTAATTCAAATGGCCACCAAAGTAATTAGTAGATTGGTTTACTGAAGGGGTGTTTTGCACTCTTTCAGGACGGACATAAGAAATTGGAAGAGATGTAATGTTTTCCCTGTTTCTTTACTCTGATAAACTGTGATGTGGGGCTTTGGGCTCAACAGTAGCCCCAGCAGGTTGAACAATTCATACCTAACAAGGTGATGATATCAAGTATGCGTCACAGAGCATTACAGGCTTCAATGGGGAACATTTCCATTTTTGACAATATTCAGGCTCTTGCTTCAATACCATCTAGAGTGTTGAAGATGATCTATGTGTATGTTCCTCACTAACTATTACAGGTACATGTAGAGCCTTTGCTTTGTTGTATACTTGCTAAATAGCTATGGTTTCCTACTGTTAAAATATGTGAAATCTTTATGAAATTATGTGTTTTCTTTCTTTCCAGATATTTTGGTATATTAGCCATGTTTGGCTTTCCCTGACAGAAGAAGTTTGGTAAAGCAACCTTAAATTTGGTAAGGATAGTTATTGGTTAGGGCATAGAACACTGTTATACACTGCTCGTGACTGCTGTTATGTTTTCATAACATTTGTCTGATCATATCTTTCTTTTGCAGATAATTGTAATTTACTTAGAAACTGTAGATAACTATATAAATTTAATAAATCAGTGTGTTAGTCCGCATGGTTATTTATTGGTTAATGCCCAGAGTGATGGTTTAGTAATTTGCATGCTGGACCACTGATCAGGAGCTTAGCCAGAAATTAAAAATATGCTGTCCAAAATGGTCATTTTGCTTCACTTTTTTAGTAACTGGGTGTCCAGTTTTAACATTTTCCCTATCTCCTGTATGTTCAAGTTTCTTAAAACAGGGTGTCCAAATGAGGCAATCGTTCAGTTCAGGGTGTCCATATGGACGAGAGGACACCCCTCTGCCTAAGCCCTTACTACTGACCAAACTTTAATGTAGATGAGGGAGTTTACACATGTGACTTGACTGGAGATCACAGGACTAGTGTTGCTGTAGGCCTATAGGTTATATAAGCCCTTTGGCTAAGGGCAGTTTGTTTGAAGAGCACTTTAATAGTAATGGATAAAGATTTATTTTCAAACGTTATGAAAACAATTCACATTTTTGTTTTGCAAACTGTCGATTATTGTTGGAATACACTGTCGTCCTATAATTGAAATACCATTAACCATGGTGTAAAACACCAATCAATCAATATAGGGGATATAAATGTTAAGTTCATATATGATGTTAAACTCCAATCATCTGAACAAATTGTGTGTTTAATTAAATTATGTGTAAATTAAATTCTGCATTTCCCGTTTACCTTTGGCTTGAGGGACCTTTTGTGTTGACACTGATTGAGTGTTTGAGATACACATGAAAAGGGGATGAAAACCTGATCAATAATGGATTAGACAAAGAGATCTCCACATGCAGTCGGTCACTGATAGATGTGATCCAGCATTTAGTTTTATGGAGGAAATGTTATCAATTTGTTCTTAGTTGTTTCTGGTTGGAAATATAGTCTTGCTGTCAACTGTGGACTAGGGAGGAGTATGTATTGTGTAATTAAACATTCATACAAGACTTTACAATTTTTTACTTGTGTTGCTTGTTTAGTCGTAGAGTACACAACTTTCTTTTAAGTGAAATACCCTGGATCATAGCATTAAACGTCTGAGATTTAAGCAATAGTTTCTTAGCAATTTTCATGTGGTTAGTTAGTGCTGGAAGGTTTTATACAAATTACAATCAACTATTCCGCTTAGTCCTGTTAGGTGAAGGGTTGATAGGGAGCGTCCGTTTGCTCTGGTGCTTTCAAAGCGAGCCACCAGCATAGTATGATAATACATGTATTTTTCAAGCCATTCCAAGAGAAAATTTAATGTTTTGACTGGTCTCTTTGGAACCAGCTACAGTATTTGCGAGGAAGCTGTGAATCAAAAATAGGTTTTCTTTACAGCAGGCTGCATATGTTAATAATTATCATTTATAGCAGTTACATAAGTACTTTGTAGTATGAAGGTCCTGTGAACAAGTGCTTACAATCAATTATATGGCTAAGGAGAAATGTTCATTATTGTAGTTGCTAATGTCCCCCGGCTCTCTATTAAATGTGATCTCAGTATTTTAGATGGCTTATCGAGATATTGATGTTTTCTCATGCAGCACATGGTTTGTCAGTGCCAAGTCTAAGTAAACACATGTAGGAAGACTAGGGACTATTGATCTACATCATGCATGTTAACAGCTCTGTTTCCATTTAATCATGAAGACATGTGCTACTAATAAGTTAGTGATTTATCACTACTAATAGCATTTTGTACTGAAAACATGTCCAAGTGATTATGTAGAATTTATTTGCATACAGCAGAAGACGAAGATTTAATAAATATTTCTGTTTTGCTTCTCATTAAATTTCAGTGCACCGTTATATGTGTAAAAAGCTCATTTGTCACTCTATAATAAATATAGAAGTTGGAACCAAACAGTTTGAAGTTACGGTTATGATATACAAGTATGTTATTGTAAAAAATGACACATACATGCATAGTTACTACATTGTACAAAGGGCTCTTAGAAAAGCTGTGGGGAAAGAATGGTATGAATGCTTGGAGAAAATGCGATATTAGCTAGACAAAGATTTTTAATACATGTAGGTATTTAGCAGTTAACTTATCGTTATTCTGTACGTTGTTAACAATTTGATTTGCCTGTTAGTGATGTCCTTGGGATTATCCTGGCCATTGATTGGTGTCAATGGCCTTAAAGGGGTGTTTCCTTCATCAATTGGGTTGGCACGCTGTCACATGAGTGAAGAAACGCTAAATGTGATGTTAAACCCCAATGAAATAATTAAACCATTATTGTTTAAATCTGGCCTTTCAGTTTGGGAAAAAATTTCACAGTTGGTACCTTCTGAGAATGTTTTGGTTATTTGTTGGTACTGCACCGTGAATATGAAAGCTATACAATGTAAGGTTAATAGTAAATCCAGTGTGATAATTTTCAGCTTTAAAAGGAAATAAGGATGCGATTTTTTAATTTTTAAATGTTAAATATTAAGCAAATTAAAAATTACCTGTCTTTATTGTTAATCATTTTCAGAGGATTTTGAAGTGAGTGGCTGGAAGTAGTGTCCAGTGGGTTCTCCCCCCTTGGCAGAACCAAGTCCTCATGCTGTAATCAGCACATGGAATATCAGAAACGAGCTCATCCCAACAAGAGACCTCGCATTGAGAATCCCACAAGTAAGATAGTCTAACACATTTACTTTATAATTAAAAAAAACCTAATTAATGCAAATTTATATATATATATATTTTAAATGTATATTTATAAAATTTCTTCATCTTTTGATCTTATGAAAGTTACTGTAATTAGTTTTTCTGTTCCACTGCACATTTGATCACTGCAGATATTATATAGCCCTGAGAGGTGGAGTATTTTGAAGGCTGATGGCGCAATATAAAATTCATGTGTGAATTGAAATAAAATTTCTCTCCACTGTGCAAAGTATATAGTCAATGGATAAAATAATATAATGAAGCCGCTATTGACTTAATTTGAATTTCCTCCAATAAGTTTGACATATTATAAAATAAATTATATGGGGAAAACTTTTAAAAAATGGTGAACATTTCATGTTTAAGAAATATTTGGGTCAATATAAACCCTCTTGAGTTAAGACAGTTTATGTAGACCAGTTCTGGACTACGGTTACAATGATAAGCGTACATGGTTGGCTATGCAAGCCTCCTAGCCCTTGGTCCCATGATATATACTTTCATGTATGGCACACTATTGATACTTTCATGATATACATGTACACTTGTGTTTTTAAATTTTTGCTCGTGATTTACCAGTCCTTGATTCTCCTTTGAACAGCAGGTCCCTGTGTCCAGTTGGAGGAAAGATGTTTAGTTGCTAACACCAAAATAATAACCCCAATAGCAGAATAGGCCAAGACCTTCATTATGGTGTGACATCATCCAATTGAAGAAAAATGTTTTAGCACTTTGAGTAGCCAATACCAGCATATGCATATCTTATCACAGTTTGTTTGAAGCTTTTGTGTTTTAGGTGGATTTAAAAAAAAACATTTTGTTTTGCTTTACAGTGTCGATTCGTGGACCTATCCCTAATGGGCCTATGCACCCACGTCCCCTCATCGCCCTCCTCGATGGCCGAGACTGTTCTATTGAAATGCCCATACTCAAAGACGTCGCTACAGTGGCGTTTTGTGATGCCCAGTCAACTTCAGAAATTCACGAAAAGGTAGGGGGATTATACATATTCAATATACAGGTAAAGTTCTGACAAGTTAAGTAACATTTTTAAATCAAAATAATAATAAAAATGGATTCGCTGAAGCTAAATTTTTCAATAGGATAAAATATTATTTTGTATCATTGAAGCTGTGTGTTTTTACTTTAGAGCTTTGGCTAGGATACCTATATTTGGGTGAAACAAGATTATCTACAGCCTAAAACACCAATGATAAGGGATACTTAGTGCAGTGTAAGAAAAACCAACAAACTGAATCCTAAATGAGTAAATTCAAGAATCATAGGTTTATATACATGTATAGGGTTTCTTGTATACATGTCATTTGTAGACATTTTATACCACATGCTACTAACAAAAGTAGAATACTGTGTCCAGATACACTCTTACAATCGAATTGCTGACACCTTGACCGTTACTGTGATAGGTATTAAATGAAGCAGTTGGAGCACTAATGTGGCACACCATAACACTCACCAAAGAAGATCTGGACAAATTTAAAAGTTTACGGGTGATCGTTCGAATCGGGAGTGGCTATGACAATGTAGATGTGAAGGCAGCAGGCGAATTAGGTAAACCTATTTAAAGAAATATACATGTAAATGTATTTAGGATAATTTCTTACCTCCAGTTATCTCCTATTTCTCCATCATTACTTATATATAAGTGAAGCCCTCTTGCTTAAGGATGTATGTTTAAAATATACAAATACTGATTTTACTTGGCAATAGAGAAATTTTAATTTTCCAACAGACCAAAACACTGGTTAGTTAAATATCGCTAAATATGGCTTTACCAACGAACTAATTACCCATTCAATTTAAAGTTAAAAAGAAAAAAAAACTATAGTTTAAAACTCCAAGTATTGCATACCATTTAGTTTCTATCATGCATATACAATGCCTATGCGCATTCTGGTCTAAGGGCAGTTTGTTTTAAGAGAAGCAATCCTGTCTTTATTTAGCATTGGAGGAAAAATTTACTTTCCAACATTATGGAAACCCTTGACATCTTGGTTGTGCTAGTGTCAATTATTGTTGGAATACACCGCCTACATATAAGTGAAATACATTTTAAGCATGACATAAAACACCAATCAATAAGTCAATATCTATGCATACAGACAGCAATGTACAAGTCGAATGAGCTCCATGTAAGTATTGCTGTTGTAGGTATCGCTGTATGCAATGTGCCAGGTTATGGAGTGGAGGAGGTGGCCGACTCCACCTTGTGTCTCATACTGAATCTATACAGAAGAACATACTGGCTGGCCAACATGGTTCGAGAAGGCAAGAAAATCAGTGGGCCAGAAAACTTACGAGACGCCGCTCAAGGATCAGCTAGGATTAGAGGAGATACGCTAGGCATCGTGGGATTGGGTATAAATAGATCTCTTGTATAATCTTAACGTTATGTGTCCTGGGCATGGTGCTCTATACATCTTTAGAGGGTTATAAAGAGAATGACAGGATTTTACTCTATCACATGATTTTACTCTATCACATGATTTTACTCTATCACAGGATTTTACTCAAATTTACTCTATCACAGGATTTTACTCTATCACAGGATTTTTAATCTGAATTAAACTGTATAATTTATATTTGTAAATTGTGATTAATAAACTATCAAGTGCATGTTATGTATATTGTGCTTAACTACAGGTTGTGCTCTTCAAATGATAAACAAAACCCCAAAATGCAGTCTGTTTTGCTTGAATTACAGGCCGTGTTGGTACCGCTGTTGCGCTCCGAGCCAAAGTATTTGGTTTCAATGTTATATTCTATGATCCATATCTACCCGATGGAATAGAAAAGTCATTAGGTGAGTGATTGAGAAGAATCCTACTTAACTCATTTAGTTGTACTGAGGTAAATGTAATAATGAAATCAAAATTCATATTTGGGAGGCAGGTGATAGAGAAGCTTCCAGTTTCTCAGTTTTGGTGTACCCTATAACTTGTAGCAGTTCCTACACTCTAATTTTGGGACAGTCCATAGAAATAACATGCAAGACCCCCCTGTGGTAAAGCCTATTTTAAACCTAACAGATTCCAATGTATGAATCAGTTTATCACTGTGAGACCAATATTATTAATGAAATATTCTCGACAAATACAACATGTGCAGGTTTTATACTCAAGCATACCAATGTTACTCTTTGAGTTCAAATCATTTTCTTCTGTACATGTTGACACAGCATACTTTAGAGCAAAATTTATAAAAATGCATAAGAAAGCAGTAAGAATTACATGTAAACCTTATAAAAAGTGTACAAAATCAACTCTAGGAGTCTTACGTGTACATTGTTCTTCTAGAAGTTTTTTACTTGCATTTTTATTCCTTCTACCTCCCGTGTACTCTTGCAAAGATTTTTTTCCCTTAAATAGTAAATAATTTTAACAATATTGAATACTTTAATCCCCGTAAAAAGATTTTAAGTCTGAATGTTAGAGAAATTTGTTAGAGACATTCTGGAATTAACCATCCAACTACTATATTTCTTTTGTTATCTATTTCTATGAAAAAATGTTACAAACATGGGTGAATTTCAAATCAAATTCACCTATAATCTCCTTTGTTGATCGCAGATCAAACACTTGTAAAAAGATTTGGTGTACTGTGAAAACATTTTTATCAGTTGGATTTCAGTCGATAATACAGCAAAATTTTTATTCAAATATTTTGTTTTATCGACCTTACCTGTATATTTATTTGTCTTATTCTATGTTAAAATGACACTGTGTATGTGGCTTAAGTGGTTAGCATGTCAGCCTACTTCGAAGTACCATCAGTGAATCAGTGACTCACACGATGTGGATCTGTCAATCACGGGGAATGGTTTTTACTTAAGCAAGGACCCTTCTTACATGAACAATTTGTTGTTATATAAGTGAAAACCCTTTGAGTACGATGTTAATCCCTAATCAAACAAACCATGTTAAAAATGGGTAAGCTCATTCTAAAAATCAGTTTTACTATCAGCATGTGAAGCCACATAATTATCGGCTGTTCACCAGGCAAGGTAGCTGATAAAGTGTATGCTGTAGGCACCTCCCAATCAAACAAAGTGTTTATAGTATTATTACTCTTTTTCTTGATTGTATTTTTGCAGGCATCACTCGTGTTTACACTCTCCAGGATCTGCTATTTCAAAGTGACTGTGTGACCCTCCACTGTAACCTCAATGAACACAACAACCATCTTATTAATGACTACACAATCAAACAGATGAGGCCAGGTAACAGGGGATGCTCACCTCACATGTGTTACACTCGTAAACAATCTAATAGAAACTGGGCAAATGTCATATGTGTAGCTCATTATTTTAAAACTCTCCAGTACCATTTAGAAAGCCACAACACTGTAGTATGGATAAGGAGGGTTGATTTCTGTGGGTTTGAGCTGGCCTCTTGGCAGTCCAGTATATGATTGAATCACATGATGTGGCTTCAGCAATCACGGGGGTAGTTTTTACGAGGTTTTCTCTCAATGTGAAATGGACAATCCATCAACATATAAGTGAACTACTCAAAGTACAACTTTAACCCCAATCAAACAAATAAATAAAGGTGGTTACCATGGTAGCCAAATCAATTTAGCCAAGGAATACCATGATATCTAAGTTAACCCATGAAGGCTTATATTTTGTTTGCAAATACTCTTGTTTTACACATATGCCAATCAGGGGTGTTCAAGAATGAAACAATACTAATGAGGATCCTGGCAAAAAAATAAATAAAAAAGAGTTCTCCACATTTCAGCATTTGGTATAAAACTATCATTCCTAATGGGAATAGGAAATACATGTTATACAGAATAACATGGACATTGTTTGGTTATTGCATTAAGAAAGAAACGACTTTTAATCTGGGGTCTCCTTTATCTGTGTTAACATACAGTGACTGATCTGAGAGAGCTACCTGCTGACCTGAAGGTTAAACATCCAGCTTTATCTCATTGTGGTTAAAGGTAAATCCAACCTTGTCCCGTGTTCCCTCATAGATGTTATATCACAGTATTTGCTCTTCCCTTTCCCGCACAGGTGCCTTCCTGATTAACACAGCTCGTGGAGGACTGGTGGATGAACTAGCTCTGGCTGCCGCTCTCAAAGATGGCCGTATCCGGGCCGCCGCTCTTGATGTCCATGAAAGTGAGCCTTTCTCCCTCACAAATAGTGAGTATTTTTTTTGCTGGGTTGGCTGATGGCTGTGGGGCAATCCCTTTCCTTGTGCAGCAGACAGTGGAAATCATCTTTCAACCCTACCTCCAAATGTCAGTGCCAGACATTTGTACAGGATTTTTAGATGTTGTTTTCTAACTTTAACCAAGTGATGGGACAGGGTCAGTCACAAGCAATGCGACCTGAAGAAAGATAAAAAAAATTTCGGTATCAAAAGTTGCTATCCTATCCCGTTACATGAAAGAAGTGTGATCTTTAAAAACAAGATAATTCTGTGCTGTTTTAGACACATGTCTTGAAAACCAAATGTGTTTTCAGTTGGCTGCTACTTCTGTCGCAAAATTGAAATTAAAAAATCTCTGGCATAGTGGTTCCTGTTTTGTTAATAAACAAAGTATTTGGGCATTGTGTTACGCTGTCACGCTGAATGCTATCAATCAGCCCAGTTCCCTTCACTATTGAAGTTAAAAATGTACTAGTTTCATTTTAAGTATTCTTTCTTTCCCTCTAACACTTCATTTCATTGCATGCAGCATGTTGAATTTTTGTTGTAGTTTATAGTGGAAAACGGTTGTAGTTGTAAGTTTTGGGTTCTAAGGGCTGTATTCGTAGTAAATATGTTTCATCATTTAGGATTTGTATGACATTAATTGAAAATCTGATAAATATTTTTGATGGAGTTCATATGTCCAAAATTTGAATAATCAGCATGCTAATTGTTTGGCAAATGGGATTCTTGAAGACCTAGTTGCCAATTTTATCGTTGTCTCTTGCATGATCAAGATTTGGTAGAATTTTATTTTTCCTTACTAAATTGCTAACAAACCGGCTTTATGTGTTCTTTTTGTTGCAAGTTATGCTTGGGTAAAAGGGGTTATAACTGTTCACCTAATTTAACATACTTTTCTTTATGCTACTATAGTGGTGTTAGGGTTAATAACATAGCGGTAAATATTTCTGATCATGAATATAACCTATAGTTCATTCATTCTAATTAACTGAATCTGTCCACATATGTCAGGGTAAAACTAGGGCTTTCATACTGTATTTAACTTAAGCATTTGGAAAGTTTATCATAGCTAATCGTTGATTTGCTTCGTTTCTGCATAATTTTTTTCAATAGCATTGTATTAAAGAACACAAATGCCAACATAACTTGTCTGCAAGTGAAAATTTCAAGACATTAAATTTTAGCATTTTTATTTAATTTTACAGAACTGGTATATATTTATTATTAGTTCATGTAACATTTTCATTGTCATTCTTTTTATCAGAAATAATCTGATATAAAATAATGACACTTTGTGTAAGTGCCAGTGTCATGCTTGTCATTTCTTTTCTTGTGTAGGTCCCTTGAAAGACTGTCCAAACTTGATTTGTACTCCACATTCGTCGTTCTACAGTGAACAAAGTGTGACTGAGTTAAGAGAGATGGCAGCTGGAGAGGTTAGACGGGCAATAATGGCGAGGATACCAGACAGTCTAAGGAACTGTGTCAATAAGGAATATTTCTCACCTGGTGTCATTCCAGGTATATTTAAAGCTCCACCAGCTATCCAATGTTTGAGCTGAGCTGTGACTGTATGAACCATATCAGTATGTTGACCACACTCCAACATACCATGCATGTTAAACAAGGGAGCAATACACCAGTGGACTGGATAGAGCTTCAACCTACTGTTTTATGTACAAATTTGCGATTCTTTGATTTTTGTTCAACCATATATGAATATTTTTTATAGATATATATTTATGGAACCTTATTAACTGGATAACCCTTGAAAACCCTGTATGTAAAGAGTGGCTTTTTATACAAGAGCTACCTGGATTCAAGTATTCTACCTTTCTTTTAAAATATTTTTCTTCTGTTTAGGAGCGAATGTACGTTACCCAGCATTTCCACCCACTGGTTTTCCCGGGGATTCAATGAACGGAGCTGGAAGTTACCCAGGGTATAACCCTGCAGCAGCAGCCGCAGCTGTCGCTATGGGCGTGCACTCAACAACTATCGATGCCCATCAACCCGTGTCTCACAGTACAGCGCACAGTACGCCTCATAGCACCTTGTCTGATTCTGCTAATCATATGATCAAAGCGGACACCTCCGAGGTCCATTAACAACCCCCATCAACCTTTCCACCCAAGGAATTTATAAACTTACATCATCATGGGAGTGCCCTACCATAAAAAATATGGGGATTAAACAGAAGCAAACACTCTTCCAAAGATTGTAGGGTGAAATACAGAACTGTTGGAAGAATGTGCTTCAGATTGCCAGAACTTCATCAGACTAGTGCAGCCATTCAGAAGTACATGATCTTTTTAGGGTTGGAAAAAATGATAACATATGGAGAAATTATACCTGGACTCGCATCAAATTTTGTAATCAAATCTTTTTTTTTTTCATGTTTATTAAGAAAATGAAAAGCCAGTATAAAACCCTGACATCCTTTCCCAGGAATAGATTTCAAACATGGCAGTTACCATGTAGTGCATTTCAGCACCTAGCCATGGGTATCTTTTAAGAAATATGCTGTGAAGAAATGAAATAAAAATTGTATGTATTTTGATACAGTTAACATGATGCCAAAATGGTAGCCACTTTTTTTAAATATTCGATCCACATTTTCCATAGGGTATTGATTTGTCCAAGGTTTAGGTGAAGGACATGTGAACTGTCAATTTTGAACAGATTGGATTAACCAATGTTTTTGTCCAACATTGTATACAAACATATATTTCATGTACTTCATTTTCAAATGCGTCGTCATTTCTGAAAAGGCATGTTTTAATATTAAGCTCATCAGGTTAGACCATTCCAGTTTGCCAGTACAAATATCTCCATTATATGCATTTGTTTCTGTCTAGTTCAATGGGAATTGCTTGTTGCTTACTTGAAAAAAATTCTTCAATAAAGTAAGATGTATGCTATGCATTTTTTTCACAACTGACTTTGAACTCACAATTAAAATTATTCATTTAAAACACAAACTCAGCATAGTGTGGCTAAATGAGGATTAGAGATATATGTGGTTCATGTGTTCTAACCTGGGATAAGAGCTAGTTCATCTACACAGAGATACATATAATTCACCAACATGTGATTTGTTCTGATTACAATGTTAAACCCAAATCAAACAAACACTTCTTATCCAGTGTTGTTCTCTGTTCCGACCTGTTCTAATCCAGAATTAGACATGTGATGGCCTCTTTCCTGGGTTAAAGATTGTTTATCAACATGTGACGTCCTCTTTCCTGGGTTAAAGATTGTTTATCAACATGTGACGTCCTCTTAGCCAGGGTTAGAGATTGTTCATCAACATGTGACGTCCTCTTATCAAGGTTACTTAAAGATTGTTGATCAACATGTGACGTCCTCTTATCAAGGTTACTTAAAGATTGTTGATCAACATGTGACGTCCTCTTAGCCAGGATTAGAGATTGTTGATCAACATGTGACATCCTCTTATCAAGGTTACTTAAAGATTGTTGATCAACATGTGACGTCCTCTTTCCTGGGTTAGAGATTGTTCATCAACATGTGATGTCCTCTTGGCCAGGGTAAGAAATTGTTCATCAACATGTGACGTCTTCTTATCCTGGGTTAAAGATTGTTCATAAATATGTGACGTCCTCTAATCCAGTGTTAGAGATTGTTTGACGTCCTCTTATCCAGGGTTAGAAATTGTTTTAGCCATATGGTGCAACCTGATCCAAGATAGTTAGAACAAGTAACATGCTGATGAACCAAGGATTAGAGATAGTTTATCAACATGGTGTAATGCCTTCCTAGTCAGGATAAGAGAAAGTTGGACATTTTGTGTGGCCTTCTTATCCAGGATAAGGGATGGTAATTGCTTGTAATCCAGAATTGGAGATGGATAGTCAACCTAGGATGATTAGAGATAATACATCAAGATCGTGTAAAATACTAATCCAGGCATACAATGTATATGCACAAGTGCTTGTCCAAAGCTAATTTGTCACAATGGATTTAATGCAATGTTAGAACACAAATACTGTTACATTATGATCCACTCTTCTCAAACCACAGTCACTAGGTCACTCATTTGTGACTACTATCACATTTTAGTTTGAACTTCAGAAATTAATGGCTTTCAAAAAGAAGCAAATACTGGATAAGAATAGTTTCCATTTCATTCACTATTACAACCAATATAAACAAGGGCATCATTTCTGCAAGATTTCCTTTTAAATCTCTAAGACTGAAGCCAGTATAAAGGCCATTTTAGCGGACTCATTATAAAATCATCTAGGCAAAATGATATTCTGGTTGTGACCCACCCTTTTTACATGATCTGAATAAGGAACTGTGACCTTGTGAACTGTAAATATATTCTGGTGGCATTTCTTCAAAGGTCTATCATTAATAGCACTTCATATAATCACTACATTCATTTTTTTTGTGCTTTTGTAATGAGCAAGAAATCGTCTACATTTGATGGAACTTATTACAATGATCATGCGGTTTCTTTTGGAAAATAATTATGGGAAGCACACACAAGTTAGGTTAATTTGTTTGTGTTAAAACTCTGTAATTAAAATTTCTTGATTATTAAACAATATTAAAACAAACATGTCATCCAGTGTTGAGTATCATCGCCCCCTTCTCTTCATATACTTAGCAATTGTACAGAATTTCATTTCGAGTGGTCCAGCTTATTTGTACAGTGCAAATTATCCATTTTTTTTCCTTTGAGTAATTTGGGTTCCATTTTGTCTGTTGACTGCATGCCCATGTTTGGATGTACTCCACAAAAGTCGGATTTTGTCTGCTTATTCTTCTATGCAGATGTTACTTGGAGGAGAAAAATACAGTATTTTGGAGCAGTTTACATCAACTTTTTAATTTACACAACTGTTTGGTATATTTAATTGAATGTCCAGATTTTGTGCATTCATTTGTTTACAGTTGGTCCATGTTGCATTTACGTTTTAATATCACAGTTGAAAGTTAAAACCATTCTAATACCCTGTTCAGCATATTGATTTACTTTGCCCAGTTATAATTTCATATTCTAAAAATAAGTCCATATGATCAAATCTGATCTCACACCTGCCCAGCATTTTGACACAATTAAGATCTGACACATGGGTCTTCCAAAGGGTGTCGATTGGTTTACAAAACATCAACCAATCAAAGAGATGGTTCCCAAAGCTGGTTTCCAAATACCTGACATTACCCACCGTTTGTTATTATTTTTAACAGGGCTGGTCTTAGATCCTGGTGTCCTTGATGTAGCATACATTACGTTGAAGATAGGCACAACCTGTAACAAAATATTGCCAATGCAGGTCTACGTATTCTGATTGATAAACGATTTACGACAGTCATCTGTTATATTGGTTATTTTTGCATTTTGCTAAATCCAGCAAGCCCGACTGTTCTGACGCTGTTTTGGATTCAGATCTTAATTGTGACCAACAAAAGAGGTTGCTAACTAAGTGTACACTTGTTTTTTCTTCATTATTTTTGGAAATCGACTTGAACTGCTACTTTATGACATTGTCTGGCTCGTAATTAGGGTCTAAGTAGAATTCAATCAACGGTATTGTTAACCATTAATATCCTATGTCACCGGACATCATGGGTTGAGAGTGGTTTGAGGTGAATTCAAAGTGTGCGATAAACAGAACTCTTTTGATCACTAGCTTTGAAAGGGACTTACGAATCTGGTTGAGACAAACTGTCCTTGTCAAATCACCTGCAGTACTGTACACAAACAGTGTTCCAAGAAAAATGTCTGGTGGGATACTCAGTAGGTCTGCTGTATTGGGGGTATCCTTGTTGGCTGGAGATCGTCAATAATGAGATGGAATTGTGACCATCTAGCTGTCATCACCAAACATATCGAAACTTCCATCCTTAGTGAACAGACATAATTCCACCGGAACTGAGTGGATATTTGTATTTTCCCTTTGTTGATCCTTTATGATCCTACATCATTTTAATGATGTTGTTACCGGTTTTTTCAGTAAAAATGTTGGGGATTTCAAGTATACCTATAACTGATCATTTTGAAGAAACCCAGATTTGGGGTCATCATTGGCTTATAACATTAGTCTGTTTTGCGCATATGCATATTTTTGTTCTGTGCTGCATCTTTTGTAAATATCTTGCTATCTATCCATCCTACATTTTATTTTGGACACGAGGATTTCCAACTTCTGTATTGATTTGTCAGAAAGTTTTCATCATTTTAAATAAGTTCCTAATTTAACCGTATTTAGACTGATTTGTGTTTATATATCTTTTTCTCATCATTTTTTGCGTAGTTTCTAGAACTTTGCCTGCGTCTCCGGGTTATGCCTGGTTTGTTAACGTGCAGTTAGGCTTCATGTTTATTATCTGTAGCATCACCATAGCCACATGTGTAGATAAGTTGAGAACATTGTAAGACGATCTTCCATATGATTTTACTAAATAAAGACTTTGATCAAACCTGTTATTGTGTGTTGTGTGCTTCATTGAAACAGTCTAACTGGATTTTACTCCGCAAGAAATTAGGAATAGTCGGAATATAACCAGGGACCTCTCTAAGTGTTGGCAATCGATATAAGTCAAAGCATAATTTATCTACCGGTCACAGGTGAAATCAATTTTGATCATGATCCACCCACCCGTTTATACAAAGTATTAAATCTACTGGCTGTTATGATACATTTACCTATAAAGAAAGACCAGCAAATAATGCATAACAAAAAATATTTATTATAAAGGGAATAGGATAATACTTATGTACAAGATATATAGTGCTGGTTACTAATAAATAGGAGTACAGATACTTCAATTACAGAATGAACCTTTCAATACAGTTAATAATGTAAGCTGGCTGTGTTGATAATCCGATGTAAAAAGAGTCCTAATGTATAACGTGGAGGTCTCTTACAAATCCGAATCCAGTTGGCTTATTAGAATGTCTAGCCAGATTTGGGAAAAAGAATGCAACCATTTGAGGCTACAGAAATGCTAAAGGGGTTGTATTTTCTAAACCTCTGGAAGAAGCTCATTCTCCGTATTGCCTACTTTTGGTTTTGGACCAATAAGACCAGTATATATCTTAGCTAACACATACAAGATACTGTAGGCTGTAGCAAACACATAGAAGATACTGAAGTCCTCTAGCAAACTGGTCTTGTCCTTCCACAAATTATCTTGGTTAATGTTTAACAATTACAAAAAAAACCCTCCTTCATTTACTTTCTTGTTTATCAGAAGTCCAGTAACTAGAAGTATGAGACCACCTGTAAGGTAGTGTAAACAGCATTGTTTCTATCGCAGCTGAAGGCATCGTCCATGTAGTAAAAAATAGGGGACTCGTGTAGATGTATAATATGTCTGCAGTTTGTGCACGGAATTGCCTGTATGACACTGTTCAAATTTTAGCTGTTAATATTCATGAAGCTTTGATAATTCTTGGTGGCAAGTTTAATTGGCTTCTCCATAGATGAATTATGGAAAACTTGTCAGCGGTTTGATCTAAAATCAGGATGACAATAGGAATCATGCCGTACTATCTTAATTATTTTACATATTAATCAAATTGAAGTAGGTTATTTTTCAAAATAAAACAATTCAATTCTGAGTCACACATTTCATTGTAACCTTTTCTGTGAGTCCACAGTTACTGGACATTTTTGGAGGAAGATATCCCATGATTGAGTGTGGCAGCTCTTTTGAGAGGTTAAGTCAGGTCAAATCGACTTGGTGAGCAAATTTTCAGTTCAATACAGAAATTGTGTTGCCCACCGGTTAGCCAGTCACATGAGCTGCTGCATGTAGTTGAATGTGCTGATGTTGGGCTCAATGCCTGACGCACTACTGAATAG
>JAVFBX010057131.1:0-17141 GCA_034783855.1 Mopalia kennerleyi | reverse complement strand
TTATTTGAATTTGCAGCCTGTATATCTCACTGTCTGGGATAAAATTCTGAATCGATTAAGTGGACAGGTACACCATTCTACATCGTCAATAATTGTGTTTGTTTGTTTGTTTGATTGGGGTTTAACATCGTACTCAGGGGTTTTTCTCTTATATGACGACGGATTGTCCACTTCACACTGTTCCTTGCCGTAGTATGGTGGAAAACCGTGAGGAAACCTCGTAAAAACCACCCCCTGCGATTGCCGGAGCCACATCTTGTGACTCAATAATATACCTGAGGGTTGACTCGATCCTGTGAACGGTAAATCAAAGTAGGCGTTAGAAAGTACGCTTGCTAACCACTACGCCGCGGGCGCGGGCTCAATAATTGTGAATAATAAACATTATAATAATTAAATATTTTAAACCAGAGTTCGTGTGTTATGCACATCATTGACAGACAGTCTGGCTGTTCCTGTCTCACTCAGATTGTCACCCATTGGGCTGGCACATTGTCATATAAGTGAAATGCCCTGAGTACTACTTAAACCCCAATCAAACACTCAGATTCTTCAAAAAAAGGACAAAAGTCATGTTGTCTTGTTGCCGTATGATGTAAATTGACTAATTGCATTTTTACATCTTGTGTGACAATGTCGCTGGATGGAGGGAGCTTCCTATCGCTCTTAAATCTAATAGGCAGCAAAGAGCCAATCTTTGTTTTACATGTGGCCATTCTCCTCTTTTCCTGTTGTCTTGCACTAGTGTCAAGAATGAAAATGGTTATTTCTATCATCCATTGGGCTGTCACTATCAGATCACTTAAATAATTAAATATGGTGTAAAACCACATTTGAGAAAAAAAACTAAATCACCAGTTATTATGAACTTTTGTATTTGTATTGTTAAATGTGTTAATAAAGTAAAGGTATAGTTGATCTGTTGGACTGACAGATCTCTAAATGAGTGTGAAACCCACCAGCTAACAGAGAAAGAATATGGCATAACAGAGCATTGCCATGGAGCCAACAACAGCAGTAGCTCAATGTTATAATAATCTAGACAATCTAAAATGGTAAATAAAGTACACAGAGGAAGGGTGAACATGATTCTATATCTGTATCATCCATTGGTCAGTTTGTTGATTTGATATTTAAATGATTTTTGTCTGCAGATTGTTGGATTGACAATACTTGTTGTTGGAATATGGGCCGAGACTGAAAGACGACAGTTTCGCTATCTCAATAACCAGTTATCTGCCCCTGTTGCGCTGTTGATTTTCGTTGGACTTTTCGTGACACTAAATTCCATCATTGGAGTACTTGGCACACTTAAAGAAAGTGTTACCCTTCTCAAGTTGGTGAGTTCAAAATTTATTTTTTTCTTGATTGATTTATTGTTATAAGCCGATGACATTAGTCAGGGAGATAAGTTATAAATATGAAAACCATACTCTCTTATGGTTTGTTCTGACAAAACTTTTCTAAAATCAGATATTTGTCTTGTTAGAAGAAGAACATGTACATGTATGTTTACAGAACAGATGTAGACTGTTAACTGTACTGTACAATGACTTATAGTTTCCCATATTGTCTTCCAGTTTTTGGTTTTGACTGTGCTGGCATTTTTGGCCCAAGTTGTCATTGGAATACTAGGATTTGTCTTCAGACAAAGGGTGAGCTTACAATGTTGTATTTTAGTCTTAACTTGTCCATTTGTCAGAACCACTTCAAATTTGTCAACACTTTTATTCTTACATTTAACTGTTAGAGTTAGAGTTGTCTTTTGTTAGACAACTAAGAGCTCAAGTACAGTGTATTTGAATGTCCACTAATAAGTTACACATAGTAGAGAATGGTGGTAACTCCATAAATAATGAACAATTTATGTTGACTATATATTTCTGTTTATTTGTATTGACCTTTGAGATCAAGCTTTTTCCATTTTTGCACAGTAATGAATAATTTTACTTTAAGAAATCTAAAATGTCATTTAGGATTTATAAGCCAGATGATTTAATAAAATAAATATTGAGGGATTTAATGCTTCTCAGTATTTGATGAAAATAACAAATTATGTGAGTAATGGGATCATTTCTCTTGGTGTAATACCATCCATATTGTTCCAATATACACATGAATTGCTTTGACAAAATTGGATCCTTTGCCATTATTTTCAGCCATTTTCTTCTGTTGGACAGTTTTATTGATTATGATGGTTTTTTTATGTATTAAACACTGCTCAAGTCCCTGCAAACGATGATGACCATTTTTTGTGTAGGCTTACATTGGATATTTAGGAGCAGACAGATTTTAATATCTGGTTTCAATTTCAATCCAGAGGCTAAGAGCGTGACATAACTCATATTTTATTGGATATGACCAGATTTTCTGAATGTCTTATGATATCCTATGGTGTAATGGTTAGAAATGAAGAAAACATGATTACTAATAAAAGCCATGTGTTTTATTGATAGAGTTAACACACATCAATACCAACCTTCATTTCCTAGCACCCACTGTCTTATCAGAGAGTTTTGGAAGAAGTCTTGTGTCTAAACAAGAAATATTTCGCTAAACGTTTTTTTCTGGGCTTTTATTGATACCACATCAGTTGTGTATCTGGTTTTGACTGTGCTTTTCTGTTTCTTTTCTTCTCTCGAAAATTTTCAAAACAAATTTTGCCAGTCCAAGACAACTGGACAGATTTCCGGCCTAGCCCCTGAGGACCAATTGACCTATGGTATATGTAGACCGTCATTGTGTACAACATGTAAACTCAGCAGTCAGCAGGGAGACCTGGACTCTGAATTAGATACTCATTGTTTGTACAGGGTCTCTGGTGAGAACATACTGAACCATTCCAATAGTTGATTAAACTCTATGGAAATACCCTAAAAATAGTGTTGAAAAGAACATAATTTTAAGCCTCAACCATTTTCTCTCCAGGTCATATCCTTTAAACCTAAACTAATGTGCTTCTGTCTGGAAGATCTCTCATAAACAAATCAGAATTTTGTTTTGGCTGAGACTTTAATGGAAAACAGTAGATTAATGGTCCATCAACGTCCACAGTGATCCCTATTTAACTTACCTGAAGAAAATAATGGATGTTCTTCTCAGAAAGATTTTCTTAAACTATAAATTACAAGAGAAGTATTATCTAAATAATTAAGCAATGTGGTAGTTTGGTAGACCTACATGTTTACCAGTATTTTGATGAATTCTGCTAAACGGTCCTGCCACCACTAACTTGCCCCCCCACCCCCACATCTCCTTTATATATTAGTTACTTCTGTACAGCTCTGATTTGAGTTAGTATCTACTATTTAAGTTAGCGATTGATAAAATAGTTAATGCTGAAACTAACAAACTGACCAATCTTTGTCAAATTAGATCACCTTCTGACACAGAATGAAAACAGAATAATTACGCCATTGACTATTGATCATATCAATTCTGTCCCCTAACTTAGTGAAATGAGCTGAGGGAGGCCCAGAAGTCCTGATCACAGATTGTGAATCAATGAGAGGACCAGCAGATAGTCTGTGTAGTGGGGCTCTACCAGATCCCTAGGCAGCCAAAAGCTACCAATTGATCCCGTCTGATACAGCCATTCCTAATAATACCACATCATGCTACATGTCTGTATGTGCTCATATGATATTATGCATGCAACGGGAAAGATCAAATAATACATTCTTGCATCTAAATTCATGAATGCAGTGAATGATGTCAGATACAATGCAATCAAAAGTTATGCACATTACTAACCCTGTAACACACTCATATATCACAAATGCTTTTTTTATTTTTTGCGAATCCAGTGATTGGCAGTTTCTCGTTGCCCTGGTGTTTCTTGAACTATAGGACAACACTAACCTGCTTTCAGAAGCCTGTAAAGTGTAAAGGAGAGCATTGTCTTTAAGTATAAAAATTGCACTACCGAGCAACAGTGGGTGCCTGGTGTACTGCATGAATATGCCTCATTTCCCTTAAAACACGTTTTGAAGTGTATAAAATTTCATACTTTGTCCTATAACTTGTACACTGTTCAGTGTTTATATTCGGAATTCCTGTGATGGTCTGGTTTTGTGTCAGCCAGTGGTATTAAAGAGGTAACTTCCTTTTGTATTGAAGCCGTGGCTCCGTGGCAGCGAGTGCGCTTTCTAAAGCCTACTTCGATGTACCATTCACGGGATCAAGTCCGTCTGTCGACCCTTAGGTATATGAGTGAGTCAAAAGATGTGGCTCCGGCAATCGTGGGGTTGATTGTAACAAGGTTTCATCACGGTTTTCCACCATAATAGGGGAAGGAGCCGTGTGGGGTGGACAATCCGTCATGTAAGTGAAATACCCTTGAGTACAACGTTATGTTAGTGCCAGTCATTGTTTGTCACCAGTGACCATTAGGATGGTTTCCATCACACATTGAGATGGTGTACAGTCATGTGAGTGAAATAACCTTAAGTACGTCATAAAACTTCAGTCAAGTTGTGGAACTATTGCCAGTAATTTCACCCATCAGACAATTACATGTATTTCAAAGCTAATATTATGATGAGGGACATATGATAAGCATGACCCATGTGTTAACAATCAAATGTCATTACTCCAACAACTACAGCTACCAAATTTATACATAATGTTACATCTCCTATTAATTTTAATAGCATTAATACATATGAAGGCTGAACAATTGCAACAAAATGAACAGAAATACTTGAACAAATTACATCCTCAATTACCCTGGGCCGTGGTTAACGAGTGCACTTCCTAAAGCCTATTTCGATGTACCACCCATCTGTCGACCGTCAGGAAAATGAGTGAGTCACACGATGTGGTTGCGGCATTTGCGGGAGTGGTTTTTACGAGGTTTCTTCCTGGTTTTCCACCATAATTAGGCAAGAAACATTGTGAAGTGGACAAACCGTCATCATATAAGTGCAATTCCCTTGAGTACGACGTTAAACCCCAATCAATCAAACAAACAAACAAATCAATTATCCTGGTACCATATATAATATGAGTTTCATTTATATCCATGCTTGCACGTTACATATCTTTCCTCATCTGTTATCATTCTGTCCCTCAAATAATATAAAAATGATTGATAGGCTGTATAATATATCACTCTGTGGTTATATAACTTGTATACAGCTGTGGCCTACCACATGCCTCCACTCAGTGCTCTCTAGATTGTTTGCTGCAAAAAATAAATTCAACTTGATATCATGTTGACATGTATATAGGTCTTGTATTTGTCAATGGAGTTTAAATTCGCCTGATTGGTTGAATGATGGCCAGTGTTTGTCAAAGAAAAGTGACTGGCTGAAACTGCAGTTTATGTCCTTGGCTTGGTCACATACATTTTACTGAGAGTTCTATATTCAAATTTTATCATTTCAGGAAAATGCTTTTCTAAATTAATATAAAAAAATAATCTATTTTGGTAATAACTAATATCTCAATCAGAATATTCTTGTTACAGAGATAGAGGTAATGGCAGGCAATAGTTTAGACCAGGAACCTCACATGTGAAACGGTAGAGTCTGTAATCTCACCAATGTGTTTAAATTCCTATGACAATGTGAAGAAATGCATCCATCAGGGCATAATGTCACTAAACGCTCTACTGGTGATGCAGAGCACTAATTGATGGCACACACATGCCCACAAAATAATATGCCAGTTTACAATGCTAAAATCATAATCAGTACTAGTGGATGAGTCTGATAAAATAAACGGTCTCAGTGACCAAAAGAAGGTGTAAATAAATGGTCCCTATTTGTTTTAACTTGTCTTGAATCTGCAGACCAGTGTGAATTTTGATCCCTGGCTGTCTATAAGCTTAGTGTCAACAAACAGGCCTAGGATATGAATGACACTGTTTATCGTTGCAGACTTACATGTTACATGATCATCACCTGTGTACATATTCAATGGCCATGTATAATATATATAAACTGAATGTACTGAAAACTCTACATGAAACATAAATCTTTACAAACATTAGAGTAAATAAATGACAAATGTTGAAAACTTTGTAATATTTGGAGATATTTTCTTCAACAAAATGTCAAATTGTAAGAGTGTCTATATAGCTGCTTGATCCAATCTAGTCAAACTACCGCTTTAATTACAACTGAAGTCATAAAAACTAATCGGAGCTGTAAATGAAGTTTTTGTTTACGTCAACTGGATACAACTGAGCAACTTTACATTAGCTTCTTTTGTTTATTAAAGGCCTATGGTATTAAATTTGATATTTTTACCGCTTTCATCTAAATGTGTGATTTAGCTGATGACGATCCAATTTTAGTAAGCTCTAGTTCTCTTTTAGCTATTAGTTGCAAGTCTTACAATTTATAGTTACACAAAAAGTTTGATTGCACTGTGTCTTGCAAATTTCATCGCTTTGAAATTGTTTACTAGTGATGTCAAAGGTCATTTCCTTCACATGTTGTTCTGGTACACTATAGAGAACTAACCTTAGGTATAGTATAACAATTCCTCCACTCTATGGTTACTGCATAAATATCTTCTGATTTATAGCCACTCAGTTTGTGATGTCTTTGTAGTGCGTTCCATGATTGCCTTGTGTTTGTTAGTTGCCACAAGAGTGACCTTTACCCATTAGGCTGTCACCTGTTATGTGAATGAAACCCAATCAAACAAAAATATTTTTAATTGCTACATGTTATCAGCTCTAACAGTAGAATTGATGTGTTTATATGCCCAAGTTTATGATTGCCGTCCTCTAGTTTCAAACCTTTTACATCCATCTTCATTTCTAATTCACTGGTTTATGTATTTATCCTACCTTCCAGCCAAAGTATGGAAAGCACTTGGTCAATATGAGATAGAGTCAGCCACACAGATAGAATGTATGGGACAATGTTTAAAGAAGCTGGTAAACATTAGCCTGGTATAATCTGGGCTTAGAGCAGTCTCGCCAGACTGTATAACATTGGGTTCTGGCATAATATGGTAAAACATAAATCCAGGCTGTCTTCTTTTCTTATAATGAATTCAACAGTAATATTGTAAGAATGAATACATGTCCCTTAATTAACTTAACGATGTCATGGGTGAAATGAATAGCAGTCGGGTAAATAAACTGAATAAGCAAACTAAATAATTCATTTGTGACCTGACACCACGAAATTAGTTGCATGTCGCACATATTGATTTTGAGCTCCAGGGCCCTGTCTTACGAAGCATGCGTAGCTAACGTTTTACGTAATTGCCACGACGACGCAATGCTTTCGGTACTGGACGTCATGGTAATTACGTCCAACGTAGCCTGCGCGTGTTTCGTAAGACAGGCCCCAGGCCTCTAAAGGTTAAGTGGCATGAAAATTCTGAAAAACATTTTGTTGCATAAATACCTTCGTTTATCATTCATCTATACACTAATTCAGATCAAAATCTAATTTGAGATATAAAAAGCTAATTTCCAATATTTTGGAAATTCCAAAATCTCACATCAACTAAAAAATAATTTTTCTCCATATCAAAATGGTGAAATATCTATTGATTTTGGATAGAACTTGGAACCAGCAACAGCTTTTGTTTATTGTTTGTACATGTATCATTATAGGACATTGGTTGCTATAGATTCATAACCAAAACTTTTAAGCTGATTTTCTCAACAACAACAAATTATTTCGAACAGCAAAAGTAACTGTACTAAAAGCGTAATATTTCCGTCAATTTTTTTGTCGTTACACAATTTTGGTGTCATTGTAATGCTTCAACTTTCGCTTTCCAATGGTGTTACTGTATGTAACTCAATTGTTCAATTTTGCAACATGCGACTCATTTCCTGGTATAGTTGAGATGAATAATGAACTGACAAGTCCTTTATACAATGTATGAATTCAACAATGTCTATAAAAATGCTGGCAATCTGATATACTAAACAGTTTGATACCATATTTTCATAGAGTTTCCTGGACAGTGTTTATCTCAGCCTTATGTCAGCCAAACTAACCAGCAGGACAGGCAAAGTTGTGAAATTCAGTTAGTAACATTTATATAATATAATGCTGATTAAATCGGTGATATAGCCAGTTTCCCCACTACCAATGTAGTATGATAGCATTGCCTGGTGTTAGACGATTTAATTTGAGTAAAGTTACCTATCTCAAATAGATAGCATTACCTGGGGTCTTAATAGGTGGTTGTATTTGATCAATGTTACCCTTTCTCTGCTTAGATAGCATTGCCTGGTGTTTGGTGGTTTCATTTGATCAATATTACCTTATCTTTAGTTAGAACTGTTTGGCCAGACCCTGTATCAACCTACATCTTTCTAGCAGTTGGTATGTTACCCTATGTTAATCATTTTCTGTTCGGTGTTTATTCTGTACCAGAAGGCAGGGTTGAGACCCTTGAGTTTTATTGAATCCGATCTCAACTTGTAGACAGATTCTGATTGGTGAAGCAAATCGCTGTATTGGCTAATCTTAATTTGTGGTGGAGTGCGAACTGATATGATAACCTATAATAGCATCAACACCATCACATCGCAATTTCTGTTAATTATCATCCATCTGTCTGATCAATTCCTTGAATAGTCAAATCTGAGCATTTGCTAGTTGGGTATTTTTACCACATGAAAGTTAGGTTCCCAGTCGCATTCCCACATCACATCTTTGTCAGTCAAAGGTCTAATGATGAACTCATTTGTCCAGAATTTCCCAAGTGGCTATCAAATCGATTTGCACAAACTTTGAGTGCAAAGTAAAAGGTTCCCTGGGAATTCTCTTTAAAACTTGACAAAAAGACACAGAGAGCAATATTGCAACCACATTGGGTCCTGAAGTTCTGCTAGGGCTTTGGGTATATTTTATGTTATATATTTTGACATACAAGTATTTGAAACAACTGTTACAGAACAAATACTGATATTTTCTGAATTGTTGACACTGGACTTGACACAGTTTTACAGAAACTACTAGTAGCTTAAGATAAAATAAGAACATTTTGATGATAAGTTCTCTTGACAGACAAAGTGTCAGCCAATAACTTATTACAGATATCTCTACCTGAACTCAGAAATTACTTCTCGTTAAAGAACAGGCTTCTAGACAAACAAGGCTGATGATGGTGAGCATCCTATCCATCTTTCTGACTAGGACACAGATAACTGGTGGTCAGCTGGCCACACAACAAGCCAGTCTTGTAGTGAAGGTCAGAGGGGGTCAGGTTAGAACAGATACTGGCCCCTTCATATGGTCCATCTCTGAGTGTTTATTAGGGACACAGCTGGAGAAAACACTGCTCTGGATAGCTTTGTTTCTGAATTACAAAGATAGGAAGTACATTGTGCTATCCTGTACACACATGTGTTGTGTATCTCACTGTCAGACTCAGTACACAAGATATTCTTACTGGTTACTTCTTCAAAATAAGTCATTGAGAAATATCGGTCAGAGAAAGCTAGCAAAAAATGAAGTAATTTTTTTTTAGATGTTCATGACAATACAATTTTATAAAAATTTTGTTTATGTGTAAAGGGAGGGGGTCGCTTATATTTTATCAGTTCACGAAAAGGGCCATTTATCCTAATAAGCATACTGTTTCATTTGTTTCGTGTATATGTGAGGATTGTCAATTTAACCAGGCTCTGAACTGAGGGTACTATTTGAGAGTCGTCAGATAGAACATTCATATTAGAACAGAGTGTGCCACTGGAATTTATATTAGCAGTACAAAGCATTGGTGTAGTAATGTGAATCTATTTTAAGACTATTAAAGCAGCCTATCAGACTAAGGGATTACAACCTGTCATTGTGTGAGATCCCATTTCCTGGCCTGACTTTCACCAATGGTTTGGATGTGATGAATTATAAATGAGGTGTCCAGTTGGTCAGTGCTAATGATATCTTGTGGTCAACTCAATTGGTCAGTGGCCCGGTGGGGGAGCGGGTTGACCAGTCCTGCGGAATACTCCCTCGGCTTACTCGGTCGATCGATCATAAGAGGCGAGAAAAAAGGAGCTTTCTGTTGCCCTGGTGTTCTCAGAGCTAAAGGGAAACAGGAAGCTGATCTTTTTGTACATTTTATTGTTGTCTCCGTCATCATATAAGTGAAATACCCTTGAGTACGACGTTAAACACCAATCAAACAAACAAACAAACAATTGGTCAGTATTAGAGGGTTTGGAGCTGCCTTCCTTCCTCTCTGAGGTAATGTCTGATTTTAGGGACAACTAGGAGCTGATCTATTGTGCAGTCTAGTATCAGGAATGTGCACCCTTCATTCATTGCACCATGTTTCACATCCTATAACTGTGCTGTATCCCGTCAATGGTTAATCAGTGACAGGTGCTTTTTGTTTCACGCATTGGTTGACATGTCTTCATGTGAATGTCAAAACTTCAAATATGCCATGTGTTCAATGGTGATTAATGATCATTTGTAAATTTGCTACATGTATGCATTTTTACTTCAAAAAAATATGAATAAATGAAACAAGTATTGATAATAATTGTATGGGTTTATTTTATGTTTCGGACGAATTGTATTAATATAAAAAAAATAAAGCAGCCTGCTATCCAGACACCTGAGTATTCAAGAGTTTGAATCTGGATGGAGGACAAACAAAAATAATTCCTTTCTCCGCAATAGAAGATTTATAGCCTAATTCCAACTGATAAATTTCACTATAAATAGCACAACTCCAATAAAACATCCAGAAGAATAATTCACTGTTATAAATGGCTTACAAAATAAATTTGAGATTTTAAAAATATCACCAGATTCACCACTGTTCAAAATTCTGTTCATTCTTCACAGTAAACTATTTGTCAATGCTTATCTGTGTCCCTTATGACATTTACAAACTTGGTTATATATGTCAGAAGTTTTTATTTGACAATTTATGGCTAAGCCAGATTTTAGATCAATATTAATCAGAAACCTCATCCTTTATCTGAAGGGTCCGATTATAGAATCCTAAGAAAACATTTTTCAAGAAACTTGAAATGACGCTATGAGAAGGAGAAATGAAATTGTTCTCACTGCTATCCTCAAATCGATACATTAATAAATTGGTCTGTAGATCTGCTCGTCTCAACAATAGAAAGCCCCAGAGGCAATTTAGTGAGGCGAAAATAGGGTCAAGTTAGGGAAGCCTATCAACATTGGTTATTTCTATGAGAACAACGCAAGGACTGAAGTTGTGAATGTTCTGTATAAACAACATGGACAATACATGTACATGTATTACACTATTATAAACAGGGGAGTAGATTTGGTACACATGATACTTTAACTGGTGTATCAAAACATAATTCAAAAGATTATAGGTTCTTCTTAACATTATATAATATTTGTGGTTCATGTAACAAGTTTGTGGTTTAGATCCATGAGGGCTGCATGAGAGTCGGCTTGGACCGTGATTTCTTAAGATCTATAAAAAATATTATGATATTCAATTGTTTGGGTTTTGTAAGAAATTAAGAAATAAAAAGTGCTGCCAAGAAAAAATCCTATTCTTTCACCCATTTATATAAATCAATGAATATTTTGGCTTTATCCCATATCATTTTCTGTCACTAATAATAAGTATTTTTTACTATAAACATACTGCTCACACATGCACTATTTTGGTGAACCAGCTTATAAAATTTCTGATTATTATTTGTCCATTGCGCATCATCTTTATTTTAAAGTTGCTGTGTATCTCGTATTTGACTGGTCTGGTCAGAGCTCTCCACACACTTGTTGTCTGGGTCTGACCGTCTGAGTCAGAAAACAAAGGCTTTGTCTTCCATTATGTCAAGTCATGAAATCTCAATTACTGCGCCTCAATTCTTGTTCCTTGATCATTTTTTCATCTCTTTGTGTCAGTCACTTGTTTAAATGACTTCACTACAAACCTGCAATTAATATTTTTTTCTGCAGACTGACATATGTATTGTACATGTAGATCTGATAATGGGAGTTCGTCTATAAAGCAAACTCTAAGCTTTAATACCTTGTTTTTGGGCTGATTTCATGAAACCGTTATAAACTGAGCAGAATTTCAATCTCAAGTTTAATGACTGTTTTATTTCTTCTTAACTACATGTATTTTGCAATTGCTGGTGTCTACGTAATCAACAAATGTGTAACTACATGTGTATGCGGTGCAATATAGAAGGCTAAATGCGTATTTCTGCATTTTCCTTAACATCAGCTCCTGCCTTGTATTTCTCACTTTCCTCAACCCCCCCTTTATCCCATTATTCCAATTGCAGCTAGAAGTTGACTGTTATCCCCCAGGCTATCAAGCTAATGGTTGGACTTTCAGGGTAGTAATGATAGGTTGTCAGGATGTTAAGGACACACACATCTAATATCAACAGCCCTCCCAAACACACTGTCCCTCTACATTAGATTGCCTAAAGATGTGAACAACAAATTGGATTTTAAATGAAAAGTCTCAATAAAATTGATAAATTATGATGATTTATTGGTAAATTTAACAAGATAAAATAAAAACCTGATCATAAATAATAAAAAACAGAATAATGGATACTCCCCAACAACAACAAAAATCCACAGAACCCCTACAAGAGAAGGCGAATTTCTACAAAACAATTGTCTAAGTCCACGAGTCAATGGTTGCTATCACATAATCTTCAGACAAGAGCGTATAGATCAGTGTCCTGAAAATTGTGTTGGGTTTCCAATCATTTTATTTACACCATTGACGTTTCTCCCCCATAATATAGGATATAGTCAGCTAGGTCGTACATGAAGACCATATCGTGTACTGTAGTGATATTCGAGAAATTACCTCAATTTATAAAATGGTCATTTGTCAAATTAAAAATTTAGAAATACGCTGGACTACAGTGGACTAGGTGATAATGTTGTACAAATTCCTGTAAAAGTTCATTTTAAATTTAATTATTCCTTATTAAAACATTGACCCACATTTGACATTTACATATTTTCAAACATTTTGCGTTTGATTTTGGGGAAAAAATTTGATGCCATTTATGGAAATTGTATTTTTGCCTTTACGTATTGGCACCTTTGGGTTTCCGAACTGACTCTAGAAAATCCACAGAATATTGACAATTGTGACAAACTTTACAATATACAAAATGTAATTGACTGTTTGTATCATTTTGGGCCCAATGCCGTTGTGTAGTGGATCGCGTGCCTACTACTCCCACTTTGATATACCGTCCACAGGTTTGAGTCTGTCCGTCTGTAGACCATAAGGTACTAGTATGTGAGGAACTCCCACATCATGTGGCTCCAGCAATCACAGGGTTTGGTTTGATGAGGTTTCCTCCTGGTTTTCCACTGTATTTAAGCCAGGAACAGTGCGAGATGGACAACTTGTCATCATGTGAATGAAATGCCCTTGAGTATGACATTAAACCCCAATCAAACAAACAATGCATCATTATGTAGTCTTTCATTGGCACATGGGTAAATTTAATTTATAATATATGATTGATATAACAATAATTTTGTAAACATTATCCACATTCTTAAGGTATGATTTGTAAAATAAACAGTTCAGTGGGGAGTTTTATAGTTTAAAATAGAGCTCAACAAATGAAGGAAACCCCTTAGATCATTACTAGAAGTCTCACTGTAAGATTAGGCATTGTCTCCTTTGTGAGTGGTTGGTTATCCCACATTGGAGCAAACACTGAATTTTAAAAAGGAATTGTTCCTTGCTGGATTTACATTCCTAACAGATGGTTGGAGGCATGATGGTTGGTGTGTACACAGTGTCTGGAGGGAATCAGAAGGCCTATGTTGATAGTCCAGTCAGGATTTGTCTTGGTGTTTGTGGTCATCAGCTGCCTCTCTTAGAGAAAACACTCCAACCATATATATCTGAGTTAAATATATATCCTAGAATTGAGCTTAAGTTATAAACACCTAGCAGAGAGCAAAGATCAAGAATTTCAGAAACACAAAATTGAAATCCATAAAAATTTCATCTGGACTATGGAATTATTAGGGTATCATTTGTAAAGGCTTCCTGTTCTGACTCATAGAGAAATGACCTCTATCAACAGTTGCCCATTATTCCATCTTAATGGTTTCCCTGTATTTCAGTGTTAGGAGATTATCAAAAGACTAGACCGGCTTTAAACCTGTTTCTCTCTATTGACTTCTACAACACCCACAGCTCGGGTCTATTTCAGTGTTATTGCAGTTATTACATTATAACACATCATTGTTTGCACATTGGTCTTCATGTATGCATTACCCAGCCATATATTATTACAATTAAATTTGATTATAATAAAAACAAAATGAAAAAAATTATGAAATCATTGGAATCAAACATCAATTTAACTAAACATGTGTTAATTTATTTTCTGTATTATTTTTGTCTTCATTAGTAGTTCATTTGTTCATATGAGTTAACCTGTTATAACCATAAATAAATGTATGGGGCCCAGGGCCGTGGCTTACATTGTAGTGGTAGCTAGTGCGCTTAATTCTAATCCTACTCCAATGTACTTTTTACCTCTGTAAACCTCTATCCATTCTGTAAAGATGTAATCAGTTTATATTGAACTATTGCAGGAATTATCATGTGTGATTGTGATTAAAAAATCAGGAATATACTGTTAGTATACTACAGTTAATATACCCCATTAACAGATAAAACAGAACCATGCCTGTTACAGCAGGTACATGTCAGCGACCTTGTACACATTGATCATGCATGTCCCACTTTTTGATCCGATATAAGAGTACATATGTACGTTGATTGTATATATATCTTTATTTGGAAAAAAACACCTCAAGGCTGTTTCAAATTTTATCAAATAACATTGACACATAGTTTGAGGCCCCAGTTGTTAACATAGAGAGTGAAGTCCAATGTGTATCAATGCGTGTACTGATTAACTCTGATCAAAAGATTATGTCCTGGATGTGAATGTGGTGATAACTGAAATCACTGACAAATTTATCGTTTACCACTATACATGTATATTTTTATTATAATGAGAATGTGTTCTTGGTCAAAGGTGATCTTAGTAATCATTATGATGAGTGGGTCCAGATTGACAGTCATGTGACCTTTGCACTCTGGCTGGCAGCCGTGGTTAGTCTGTACCGCTCTGCCACGGGTTTGACTCGGGCTACCACACAGATGGTTTTTAGCTGGTTTCTTCTCGGTTTTCCACCTTCTTTAAGTAAGGTAGAATAAGAAGTGAATATGAATCCGTCCTAATAAAAATAAAAGCACCTTGAGCAGCCTTTTTGATTAACAAAGGAAGTATATATTAAAATTTTATAAGAGTTGACCAAAGGATAATCAGAAATTAAACAATAACATTATATTCACTGTCTATTTTTGATACAGTCCCTGGATCACTTTCTATTAATAACTTTTGTATGTGAGTAGAAATAATCAGTCTGTCCATAACAGATCTCATTAGCAATTAATCCAGCTGACTGCTTTCAGCGTAATACGTCATAACGCAGCTTCTGGGAATCAATATATCAATAATTCAAACTCACCTGTGATGTTAGGGTAGGCTTAAATACAGACACAGGAATGCTACATGAAAAGAAATTTCTGAGCAGATGAAATTGCAATTAACAAAATCCCACAAAACAATATGGCCATCAGACATTGTGTGATTAAAATATTCATGTCAGTTGTCAGTCTTGATTAACTCCTATCTTGAAATATAGCCTCCTCCTATAGATAACAGATGGAATTGCATTTCACCAAATTCCGCACCACAATTCAACACTACAGCGTCAAAACAAAGTCACATATTTAATTCATATTTTGGAGTTTCTCTTATTGTTCTAATGTGACAATGCTGTGAATTTGATAAATGTAATTTGAATACAAATTCACAGATTAACTCCAAACTTGTACTGCATGTCCTTCTTGTTGGTATGAAGGTTAGATTTGACTGAATACTCATTATTGCCTTCTAATATGGCAGTGGTTTTTGTAGTTTAATTATTTATGCAATTCTAACTTGTGAAGATGGTATCTTTAGATTAAGCTGACAGGTTGCTCTTAAGCTTAACATTAAGCTCCATTCAACCCTACCACAGTCAGGATTCAGGAATCCATCCTTTACAACAAATTTCCCAATCCAAGATGCAAACTAGGTCAGAAAATGGGATTTAACCATAATTGGGAGAGTATTAGCAGGGTATGGAGCAAGATTTTTTTGAAAAGGTCTAAGAACAAAACAAGGTTGAAGGTTGTATATTTTTTTATTTATGTTTAACTTACTTTTGAAATATATAAATGGTCTTTTTCTGTGTGATTTCAGATTCCTGGTATTGCGAAGAAAGGTTTTATGTTTGCTATAGAGGAGTATGACAGCAGTGACAACATCCGCATCTCTGTCGACAAATTACAAACTGGAGTAAGCTGAAGCAGTTTTTAGTCATTATGTGTTAACTATGTTTAATACATGCAATACAGCGGCAAACAAAATGTTGTAACTAAGCTGCTGCATGTATGTTAAATGACACATTTAGAATTAAATGTACATTTAAAACATCAGTGCAGCTATTTCTAAGTGTGGGTTGTTTGGAGCACAGTACAGACCTCTTTACTTAGCACTGGAGGAAGATTAATTTTCCGGCAAAGAGTTATAATGTGCTTTTATTAGTGTTAATTACCTGGTTACTGTCATTGGAATAATCATGGGCACATGGTGAAACACAAATCTATCAATCTAATATATTTAGGCATTTCTTTTTGTAGTTTATCTTTTTTTAGCTCATTCAATGACTTCTGCAGTAATGTGTTTACCTTTACATGTATTTAAATACTTCACAATTTTTGTTTTGTTGCAGTAGGAAATAAAACTAGAAATTTTCCAAAAGAAGCAGTGCTTAAAACAAAAGGCTTCTTACACTCATTATAATTATTGTCATTATGGTTGATAACCATGTTATATACTTCATCAAAACGTCGCTCCGATATTAAACAGAAGTTGTCTTCCATACAAAAGTTTTATGTTGAATGTTATAACTAACTTCTAAATGCGTCTTAAGGTCTTGCTGGACCCCTTGGGCTGAAAATCAACCAATTTTTTTTTATCGCTTAGAGTAAAAGTTAGGTATACAAACTATATGTCCGTGAAAAACATAAATCGAAATTCTATTTACAAACAGTTCAATTTAAGCCTATAATTTAGCTTC
>JAVFBX010057020.1:0-17141 GCA_034783855.1 Mopalia kennerleyi | reverse complement strand
TATCTGATTTTTCTCTGATTTTTTTTACATACATTGAAAACAATGACTAGTATTTTAACTACTTGCAATATATATTTACTGGCGGATTTCAACTTAATATTGCAAAGGGAGATAACTTGAACGTGTCAACTCGGGCGAGAAACTCAAATAAAACTTAATTTAAACCTCAGTAGAGAAAGAAAGAGTTAGATTATGGTGACTTTTGCAAACATCTGATATATGTTTTCAGAGGCCGGGGATACAGGCGTTCGCCAGTTTTTAACTTTCACCATGGGTTGAGATAGGCAGGATGTAGGGCTATTAAAGACGGAGGAATTGCCCTATTCATTGTGCTATACATGTGTTGTGCTTAACATGTGTTAAAACATTCATCTTTAAAAATTCATGAGAATTAATCGACAGTTGAAACAATGAACTGATGTGACACTATTGGATTAATGAAGCACACACTTCAGATTCAGCTTAATGGACGCTATAAGTATCGATCAGATTGTCCACGGCACAAACGACATAACAGTAGTACATCGACGACTTCAGTGTGAAGCCGAGTGGTTAGTTTTTACTTATCGAATGCCTGGTATCTTCGAAAATAACATGCATACGATCCGTTATATGCAAGGAGAAAAATGATTTAAAGATTTGAAACAATAAACTGTCTTCACAAGTCAGAACTGTGAACGGAAGACATATCCTTCCCTATCAGCTTAGCGGACACTCTATTTATCGATCAACGTGACAGCCATGAGCCTTGGCTCTAACGAGGATTACTCCGTACATCCGTGACTTCAATGCGAGTCGTGGGAGTAACATAACAAATGATATACCAGATTCTGAAAGCTGAGATGGTCTATTTCTGGAAGACATACATCAATGTGTAGCGAAATAACGGGCATCGTTTGAGTAAAACTATATCACATTTCATTAATTAGTTTCTTTCCACGATAATACTGCGATTCACTTTTAATAATTCTAAAACTGTTTATCAAATAATCGATTAAATCTAATTACGTGTACATTATATATGGCAACGGACACCTCCCCAATCCAGTTACAAATCGTTCAGTGAAGTTTGGACTATTTTTTATACGTTTTCTAAGTAACAACCATTTGGGAATACCTTTAACATTATTTCGCTTATATTATGGCGCGCTAACACGATCATAAACAACTTAGAGTTTACAGTTTCCGCTAAATAGCCCGACAGGCAGCATGGTAATGCTTGCATCATACATCCGGCATCCGGAGCGATCAATTATAGACAGAACTTTATTGTAATTCAACCACAAAATTTGTACCGCGGGTTGAGAAGGCATTATCTATCGATAAAAAACATCTGATTTACAATGAATAAAGCGTGTTCGTCGACAATGTAAGACAAACACAGATGTGATTGCCTGGTTCGCGAGCAGTAGTGACAACACGTAGCTATACATAACAAGTACTGGAAATGATACGTTATCCGATTTCATGACCTTTCCAAACGAACATTGATGTTTCTTTCACATAAAACTTTGGGATGTAACTCGGGTTAAATTCGGGTCATCGAGCACTAGCTGTCCAAGAATTGCGGATTAGTGGCTGCGAAAAGCAATTAGGTAGAATGGCATCGAATAGCATGCGGACCTGTGGAGATAGTATACCACGTCACTTTGGACTTTTTCACAAACACTAACTTCAAAAGAAAGAATCGATGCATTGATTTTTGGTAAGGCACCTGAAGACTTAACGTTGCTGATGAAGCCGCGGCAGAGTCCCATTGGCAGGATAATGAAAAAAGGTTTGGACGTTTAGTGGTCTCTTTAGAGGTCCTTCATGGAAAGAAAAATACAATCGGTGTGTTTAGGAAACCAGTGTTGAAGGACACTATCAGGAAAGTGTTGTGCTTGTTTACAGCATTGGTTCATCGGAGAAGTACTATTATATCATCTACTTTTGAACCTTTGAACTCTAGTAACACAAAAGGGGGCTTTGATTGGATGATATTAACTCATGAAGTGTACATTTCACAATGGGAGTCTTTGTTGATAAATAGTTTGACCATATTTCATCATAAATATGTTTGTTCCACAATACACATACTACAATCGGTTAGAAGCCATGTTTAAAGAGCACATCCAGACTGTCTTTTTCGCGTTTTCTACAATCACTGATGAACGACCAAGAAACGATCCCATTATCCCATGTGACATCCTTTTGTACTGTTTCCGGGTCAGTGAGTCCCCTTGGAAAATCATGCAACCATACTCACAGGGCCGGATTTACCGATAGGCATAGTAGGCGTTTGACCTTGGGCCCACGGAAATCTGGGGCCCCACTGGATATATCCGATACAGAAAGATACCAACATTTCTATAAAATGGGGGTTGTGCTGATGAGTTTGGCTTAGTGCCCATGGGCATGTAGGTAAATCCGACTTGCATAAACAACAAAAGTCTTAGTGAAGTCTCATGTATTGGACAGAAATTAGGAGAGTGTAGTATGATCATATGTTATATTTGGAGAGGATTTGCCTACTATATGATTTGTGTTCAGGGGAGAGGAGACTACAAGGGTCGGTACATATTAAATCCGCGATATAGTGTAAAGTCGTTTATTTGAAAATACGTTCTGAATTAATGTCTAACCGAACTATTTCCAAACTAACAAACTCCAGTATAACGGTTGCTTCATTACTGCTTACTCGGTTTACTGTTATGCAAATATTCATAGCACTTCAAAAGCTTATTTAAATAATTAGCTCAACGCTATTATATTCATTGGCTGTACATGACCATCCAGCGGCAAATATTTATTGGGGAGGTTATTTCAATCCGCGTTCAATAAGACTGGATAGAGATACAATCAAAATAAAATTGATATTTCTCAGATAACAACAACCTTCTGCATTAATCTTATGCCCCATTTCATCACGATGGGTCGAGTAACTTTGTTTATAGTTTGACTCATTTGAGTTATGCCGTAGTTGTGTCTATTTTACTTATGCATGTGACGGTGGCTGATGGCTGACATCATCACCATCGATGTGATCGGCAACAACGACAAAATATAAAACATGAAAGCATGCAGATATTGAGTCACATTGACTTTTTCTCTTGGCCTATCCGTTAATGTAGAATGCTTCCATGGCATTCGAGGCGAACGTCTAATCTAGTATTATAATTTAACAAACTAGTTATAAACATTCTATGCTGCACAGTCCATTTGTAAACGGAAATAGCCTTCACGAGTTACAATTCTGAATCCAGAGCTATCGAAGTAGAGATGTAATTGATGTAGATGTTAGATTCTTGGCGTGGCTTTGAACGCTGTTTCCTTGGCACCAGACTTGCGTTTCCTTCCTCTGCGTTTATAATTTCCTTGGAACCAATTTTAGATGAAATTTTCCAATGCAATAGGAAAGCCTCTGTTCTATGTGTTCTGCGAGAACCGGAACATGTAAATTTGACAGGCTATCTACAAATTCTGTACAATTGACAGAATGTAGAAGAACAGTCAGCTTTGGGCATAGTCTATCCACGTGACCGGGGTTTACTGCTGGTCAGGTGGTTTAGTCACTGCCTCGTCGGATAAGATTCTGCCAATGTTTGGGGGACTTGTATCTGCTGTAATAAATACAGTATACATTACACGGACAAACGAGAGGAGTGCTTTGTCTTGGTGGTCGGCATTACCTGGGGATGATTGTGTGCCAAAGTATTAGAATCCTGGGTTTAATTCTTTCGTGGTTCTTGTTGTCACAATTTGTAGCTGCTCTTACTAAGAAAGTGTTGTCCCGATGGCGAAATGGAACACATTATACCTGAACATAAACCCAATAACATATTTGACCATAAACCTAATAACATACCTGAGCATAAACCAGATAACATACCTGAGCATAAACCCGATAACATACCTGAGCATAAACCCGATAACATACCTGAGCATAAACCCGATAACATACCTGAGCATTAACCCGATAACATACCTGCGCATAAACCCGATAACATACCTGAGCATAAACCCGATAACATACCTGAGCATAAACTCTACACTAGGCCTATACAACCTATCACTATACCCGAACTTAAACGTAACAAAACTTCATAATTCTAACACTAAATGATGTCATATCATTTAAGACAGTTATACCTATACAGCTGACAGCCTTCAATGTCAACGAACCGGATATTGTCCAAAGCATAGGACATTATTGCCAACGTTTTTGCGGGTATTCACTTCAAATCTGGCTTTACACAGACTAGTCTATCTTAGGTAGACAATCAATGGAACCTAGTAATAGTCACTCTGACACCCGAAAATAAAAGTGTAAAGTTTTAATTAATTATGTAATTATATATAATATGGGACCGATAATAGGCAAAACCTTGAATCAAATTCAGCTTTTCGCTTGAAATGAAAATATTGATAAAACAAAAAGAAAATATAAAGTTTGCATGCGACCTTGACCTTGCTTGCAACGTTAATTGACAGTGCCGCCATAAGATTTTAAAACGACTTTCTGGTTGGTTATTTGCTTCTGCAATATTCCAGTGAAATGTTTGCCACGTGTTTGATTGTTCGATTGAGGTTTACCGCCGGGTCAGTCAAATGGGTGAAGGAAAGCACCCTTCCCTTGCCGCCACTGGCTAAGACCATTCAAGATGGGACAAACAAAGATCAACCAAAGGACCCAATACGGACATCACAAACAGATCGGCTTCCTATTCCCATTTAGCGCTGAGAGCGCAAGGACAAGAGGAAGCTATTTCCATACCCGTTTGAAGTCACTCGTGGCAAAGGTGAAAAGAGTTGAAGCCAACGGGGATTCCCAGTTATGACGTTACGACAACAGAGTGACGTCCCTTTGCAAAATAACGTTATCGGTTTACGGGCCAATCCACGATTTTTAACATGGGCGGTATAAGGAATATTGCAAATTAACAGGTATACGTTAATAAAACCCCATGAATTTCCCTTTCCTATAGCTTAAAATATTATTTTTTGCAAAAGTTAACATTTTAAAGCTATATTTTCCTGAAAACCAACAACCTGCAATGTTAAAGTATGGGCAGGCTGCCCTCCCATGCCATAAAGTGGCAACGTCATTTGGAAAAGGGACGTCACTTTGTTGTCGCAACGTCATAACTCAAAACCTCCGTATTGTGGCAAGAGTTAAAAGGTGTAAGTCTGTTTTAATGCATTTTGACCCTTGTCTTGGGAAGTCGCAACCATGTCGGTTACAATTGATAAAAAGTGATTTTTTTTTAAATTAAGTTTATCTTCGCATTTAACATTAATCCTGCGAAACTAGAAAAACGTATGCAAAAAGTAGACTCTAAACAGTAAAATCTGACAATAAAATAAACAAGGTGAGTTTTTATGAGGTTTGTCGTCAATGGGAGATTACCGTTTTTCTTTTCTATTGTAGATCAATGAAAAACCCCCAACCATGATTGGTCACGGTCTGTGGTAGAGAATAAGGCTTGGAATTGATGGAAGAAAATAAGTGATATTTATAACTGTATCGACCATAGATAACCATTGTAGCCTGATGTAGGTGAAGTTGACTCTGTAGACTGCTATAGCTGAATTTTTGTTTCAGGCTCACCCACGCATCTGATTGCTTTAAATCACCAGCTCTGATACACAGCGTAAAGAACAAACAAGGATAAGCAAATACACTAGTGCCGGTTGTACTATTGAAGACATAGACTGAATCATCTCACAGACAAGAAGATAAACACGTCAGTATAGAGTCATCCCTGTGTGACTCACATGGACCTTTTAACCGTGTCCGGACAAGATAAACTATATACGATGATTGACTGTCTAGACACTACTCAAGGCCGACAGTATTCGACTTTTTACAATTCCTTATTCCGATAAAATGCCTGCATAAACTCGGAAGAATTGTTCGCTTCCTGTTTAACGTTATGTAGTATTTTATACTTAAGATTTCTATTTTTATACAAGTTTAGCCGCCTCTTCATAGGACGCCATTTCTCTTCGCTGTGGAAATGATTTGATTAATCAGCGGTTGAATTGGTTCTTTAACAAAAATGAACCGCTGCTGCAGAGATTTAAAAAAGGTGGCAAGCTAATCTCACGTGTGATGCTAATGTTTAACTTTGTAAGCCTAACAAACAGATGCCCGCTATTTATTCAGCGGAAGTATAGACAGTTAAGCCCCGGTCACAACCCACCGTGCGTGTTTTAGTCCGTACGTTTTCGGGGGAGGCCGTACTGAGGTTGAAACCGTAGCTCGAATGCAGCGAAAGTTCCTCGTGCACTAAAAGTGCTACGGCGTGTCTGCGTGCTCCCAAATCCGTGCTGAGGCGGTACTCACCACGTACGGATCCCTAAATTTTGCCGACGTTTTTGCAATTAGAAAACACGCACTTGCTAGTATGGCGGGTTGGGACCACGGCTTCAAGGAGTAAATATGGTTTGAATATTCTTTCATCAGATCAATGGGCGCTGCCATGTTTGACCAAAGCTCTACATCTCTGCCACAGCTACTATATAGGTAATTAAAAGACACATGAGACATAAAGCTAGAAACAACAGAAGTTCGTGAGAAAAAGATAAGTCTTTGTTTTGAATATAAATAAATTCCCTTCTTTTTCTTTCGCAACGATTAATTTAACCCAGAGACTATATGGCGGTGCACTACGTCGTGGTAAAAAACCACGAGCTTTCACCAAGGGAGATAATTAAGCCCCTTTAATCTCATTTATTTAGAACATGGAGTCGTCAGCTACCGATGAATTAAACCAACTGCATAAAGTTTTTGGTGAGTTTTGTAAAGTATCTTGGAGCTGTTAAACTACTCCAAGTGTAGTATTAATAACAAAAGGGCGGGTTTTTTTCTTTCTATTTGTATCCCTCGGAGAGTTGTATTTTCAACTCCTTTTAACATACCAACGCCTTTGGGAAACCTGAATACTTCCCCCAAAGAAACCGCCCGCATCGACTTCGTCTAACTTTTAAACTTAAAAGCACATATTTTGGTGCCCTTTATGTCTATGTATTATCAAATTGTACAATATTAAACCATACGATATAATTGTTTTTCAAAATGAAACTAATCTAACAGTCAGATAGAAAATATTTGATGTTTATTTTTGTATACTTCCAGGTCATCAATATTTGAACAGTGTTCTGCTTTTTTTCAATTTCAAAGTCTTTGGTCAGATCCTCAAACTTACTCTTCGCTGCACATCCATTATTGTATTTATGCGGATATAATTGTTTTCATTACATGGGGCCCCTGATTGTGGACCCTGACTAATCAGCACCATTTCTGTGATGCCTCCTTCTCTTAATGTTCAATAAAGCACCTACATATTTTACTTGATGGTCAATCCAGGCTTGGATAGGAAGCCCCCTCCGACCATCCGCAAGGTTAAACAATGTTGATAAAGGAAAAACAAGTGGCCTCCATTCAATTAAGCCGTCATATTTGTACACCTCGGTTTGTATTTTCTAACTCTAATGGAGAACACCACACTGACACCAAAGTTATTATTTCTTGCTTTGAACGACAACAGTTTATGATGAGTTGGGAGACAACTAACAAATCAATCGAGCCATGGCCACTTAACGGCCGTCAATACTCCTGACTCCGCATTCGCTAACCAGATTATCGCTTTGTGGAACACCATCAAAAGAATAACACAACTGACGGCTTTTTTCTGTATACTGGATAGGCAGTTTGCTGCATGGCCGTCATGTTAGATAAAACGTAAATTGTTAGTTCTGTGTAAGAGCTAATATTAAATCCAACCCTTATACTAAAGTTAAACCCAACAGTTATTACCGCAACCCTTAATCCTGACACTAAAATGACCTCATATCTTACCTAACGGATTTACCAATTTTGCAGACTCTAACTTTGTTTTTAGACTTGCTTGTTTTCCACAATAAATGATACTTATATCTATAAACTTCTATAACTTCTTTGTTTGTTGGGTACCACTTTTCTATCTCATTGCAGAGATCGTTTTTGAGTATTTTCAAGTATGACTCTAGAATGAGATAGAAACGTATTATGCAATCGATAAAGAAGATGTTATCCATATCAAATCTGTCCATGTTTATATGTATTCCCGACTTCTAAATGCTACTTAAAGAATATGTACCGCATTATTTGGCAGAGCACCTACCACAGATTTAACCCCTAAATCTGCTCTACTTGCATTATTCTGTTATATAAGACGATTAATGCCAAAGGAACTGGAAGGGATTATCAAACTAATCTATCTAGGACGGATCAGTTTCTTAAATGTTTGATTAAATGATCATTGTCTGACGAATACTGTATCGCAAGTAAATACCGACATAATATATAGCAATATAAGACACTGATGATATTTTACGTAAAACATATTGCGATAGATTACGAAACATATGTGCACAAATTGTCGCTTTCGATTATATTGTAGTGTCTATTACTATTGTGTTCCATCTTCTTCCAGCAGCAAAGAAACCTGATCTTACCAGATCGTTCCCATGACGACGCGTGACATACGTAATGGGAGTTTGAAACTAACAACCTTGTCGAAAACAGCAGCACAGCCAGCTTCCAGCTGTATTCATCGACAGTCCAAATGACAACGGTTTAGCAGAAAGCCATTCAAGCCACAGGCATCTGTCAAAAACTATCGTAATATAGTCCTAACATGTCTTAATGGGAGGCCATTAGGTTTGATACTAAGTGCATGAGAGAGTGTGCAATAAGTTTAAATGTTTATGTAACGACAAAAAAGAACTTTTACCAAATGGATTAATGGATCGATATAACACTTCGCCGTAGTAAGTGTCTTTAGCCGCACGGGTGGGTTTTGTTAATCAATTCAATGCACCACGGATACATTTATGTTGTTGTTGTTGTGGTACTATATTCCTGAAAATGTGGGTAAGATAGTGAATCGCACACAATTAACGTCACATAATTCCAAATTTAACAGAGAAAAACTAACCCGAATGCTATACATGAGGGATAAACAACACATAAAATTGCACTTTGTCTTTGCGTACATCACTGTCAATTGAAAGTATCTTCTCCTTGTAATAAAAACCTTAGTCCCTTAGCAATGATGTCAGTTGTACATGTATCCTGCCAAGATACACAGCTTTCATCTTTATGGCCTGAGTCAAGTCGGACCTTAGACTTAACGTCTGGGTGAAAAAGTACAATTTCCTCTCTGTTTTACAATGATCCAAGAGCACTATCTGCAAGTCCTACAGTCCACAACGCAAAAGTCCGACAGCCCACTATAGTCCATCAGTCCCACAAGTGTAAAACCCAATACTCCGAAAGCCCACTATAGTCCATCAGTCCCACAAGTGTAAAACCCAATAGTCCGACAGCCCACTATAGTCCATCAGTCCCACAAGTGTAAAACCCAATACTCCGAAAGCCCACTATAGTCCATCCGTCCCACAAGTGTAAAACCCAATAGTCCGACAGCCCACTATAGTCCATCAGTCCCACAAGTGTAAAACCCAATAGTCCGACAGCCCACCAGTCCCACAAGTGTAAAACCCAAGAGTCCGACAGCCCACTATAGCCCATCAGTCCCACAACTGTAAAACCCAATAGTCTGACAGCCCGCTATAGTCCATCAGTCCCACAACTGTAAAAGCCCAAAAATCCAACAACCCACTATAGTCCATCAGTCCCACAAATGTAAAAGCCCAAAAGTCCGACAACCCACTATAGCCCATCAGTCCCACAAGTGTAAAAGCCCAAAACCCGACAACCCACTATAGCCCATCAGTGATCTTTCTCAAGTGACAAAACACACATCCGAAAGGCCGCTATATTCGACTTTTACATCATGACTAAAATCTGCCATATCAAATTTGTTTGTTTGTTTGGTTTTTTTATTTGTTACCCCATTAAGCCCGCATATCACTCAAAATTCTGGTCTTTATAACCCATGTCCACCGAGGTCTGGAATCGGCAGGTCGTACATCGAGGGATGATCACTTTTTCCGACCTGTTGAACACTGAAATAGGACCCGGCATCGTCCCTACACTTTTTAGCAGTGATATGTATCGATTTCATTGATTTCCTAGTTCGATCAGAATATAACTGTGGGTCTTTTATTTCATGGCGCATGAATACAGACCAGAATAAATGACTATGATCAATACAAGGCATAATCTGAACTATAGCCTCTTCCCGGAGCACTGACGCGTCGCAGCGACGACCACAGTTCGATCAGGATTGTGTAAAGTGTACCAATATATCAAACAGGACAGGGTGGTCAGCACCAAATATAATATAATTGAAAGTTCTGACCATGGAACACTGAGGCGTCAAACTATCGACAAAAGTTCCACACACCGAAGGTAGGATCGATATGCTGTAAACTAAAGGATACAAACCCGGTTAATATACGGTATGTAATGCGAAATATATACTAATTTGTACACACTGCGTTTCTGATCCCCTTTATTACAGTAGGTACACTATAAGAACTAATGGTTCTTTGGGTGTTCTATAGAAAAGATTGAACCATAACGGCCAAAACAGTTCTTTAGAAAATATGGAACTATTACAACAAGAAGGTTCGTTGATATAATAAGAAAGGGAGAAATATTTAGAACAGTTGCTGGGACGGTTCCATACAGAACGGTTCCACCGGAGCCGTAGGCCTAACTGATTGTTTGTTTGTTTGATTGGGGTTTAACATCGAACTCAAGGGTATTTCACTTATATGACGACGGATTGTCCACTTCACACTGTTCCTTGCCCTATTATGGTGAAAAACCGGGGGGAAACCTCGTAAAAACCACCCCCGCGATTGACGAGTCCACAGACGGACTCGATCCCTTGAACGGTACATCGGAATAGGCGTTAGAAAGCGCACTCGCTAACCACTACGCCACGGCCGCGGGCCCGGACCATAACTGAGGAACCTTAAAAGGTTCCAAAAGAGCCATATTTTTATAAGAGCTACATGGCAGAACAATAATAAACATAATTGCTTGTTATCAACGATATATGTCAGTTTTTGATGTATTTGCTTGCTTGCCTGATTTGGGCTTTACGCCGTATTAACGGTTTACTCGCGCACTCATACGACCTCGTGGCTTTGCTATTTATTTTTTTTATTGGAGAGAAAGAAAGTTTTGCTGGCATCCACAGGAATATGTTTTTATGCCGTTCTTCCGTTAAGATCAACATTACGACCGTTTGACAACCTTTAATGGAAACCAATTTTAATTAAAGAATAATTAAAGTTGATACTATCTTTAAACAAGAGTTGAATTGATATACAGCTGCAGGATATAATAGCATAACCCCGTTGTATTAATGTAACTGTAATTTGCCAGTCATGGAGGTAAAACGGCTTCCAGTTTATTCAAATCCCCCCCCCCCCGCTTAAATCGACAAACTGTTGTCTCAGAGAACCATATTCATAGAAGTAACGGCTTCGAACCGTTTTGAGTGTTAACACAAACTAAGATTTATTGCGACTATGGTGGACCAGATGCAACCATTACCAAAAGCACCGAGTCGATGTACAGTATTTGAGATTTAGAGTGTAAGATGAAAACACATTTATTGATTTGTTTCCCACACAGTTAATGTTTCCGATTGTTTTAAATGTTTGTGGAAGATTACTTTGCCTTCATGATCTGTGGCCATCAATAAAACCGTTTATCATCAGCGTTTGGATTTGTCTTTCTGAATTATATTCAGTCTCGGCTCCCATATAAAGATTTTCTAACCATAAGTTTGATCTATCGTTGTACATTAGGCCCTGTATTGCTATTCACTCAGCACTCTAGTCCGGCAATAGGCTTTATTGTAGCTAGCTTATAGTCTCCAATATGCTGTCGATAGAGGCCGTTATTTGTCACTAACATTTACTCGTTTCGAGGAGCTCAATGCTCAGTCTAGACTTCCATAGATTGGCCTAGACGTTCTTCTCTACATTTAAATTTTATTTCAATGTAGCTGTGAAAATCTGAACTGATGACAAAGTCGTTCAGATGTCATTAGATCTTCGCAGTGACTGATTTGATTGTGTTCTATCTTGACCACCGTAGTCTGTTCTTGTCCAATTATAGACCTTATCCATCACTTGGGATTTTGTTTGGTAATGGCGGTTTACAAACATTTACAAACCTGTAGTAAATCACGATCTACTAGAATCTCATACTGAAATTATTCATATACTTTACATTTTCCTATGTTAATCAATTTATAAAAATATAAAGACAAAGGAAAAAAATTCCTAAAAAAACAAAACAAATACAAAACAGTCCTAAGAACTCAAGTGCAGAACTCAAATGATGAAAATTGCGTGATCGAGCCAAACATGTCTGAAAGAACTTTTAAACCCTTTGCCCTAATTACATATTACTATTTATCTTTACGTACTTTGCTGACCACCAAATCCGAACCCGGGACCTTGTATATATATGTATACAATTGTAATTTCCCCTGCTGTCGAATGGCTCACAGGAAACAATTTTTTTTTTGGTTAACAGTGATATATATCGGCTTAGTTTATAATAATCCCTATGCACCACTCTACCTGTTCTACGATAATACTGCAAAATATATTGATTAATATGGCGTGGAAGTGGTTGAGGCAGCCAAGTGAGCTGTGTTTATCAGCACTTACACTAAGTGTAAATCTTCTAGCGACATTACACAAATAAACTAAAGCCGATATGAAGTCATCGAGGTTGAATATAAAATCTTAATTACTAATTTATTCTTATCGCTTTCCACTTGGTTAAATACGGCGTGAAAATCGAGACCGCGGTTCCGATAAGGATTGTAAAATCCAAAGATAGTTGCTGCGAAGAAACCTGCTGGAATGAAAACTGTATGGCGTCAATTATTTTCCCCGGATTGATAGCCCATGACCATGCGTACTCGGCTGCTCTTATAAAAAAAATACCGTTGTAAAACCATGGTATACCATAGTATACCACAGTACATTGGCCTCATTCAATGGTAAATTCGTGGTACACCATGGTACTTTTTTATAAGGTGAACTTCGCTCCGGATTGATAGCCCACGACCATGCCCACTCGATTGAGCCTCGCACCGGATTTATAGACCACGACCATGCCCACTCGATTGAGCCTCGCACCGAATTTATAGCCAACGAGCAGGCCCACTCGGCTGAACTTCGCTCCGGATTGATAGCCCACGAGCATGCCAACTCGACTGAACCTCGCTCCGGAGTGATAACCCACGAGCATGCCCACTCGGCTGAACCTCGCTCCGGAGTGATAGCCCACGACCATGCTCACTCGGCTGAACCTCGCTCCAGATTGATAGCCCACGACCATGCCCACTCGACTGAACCTCGCTCCGGATTGATAGCCCACGCGCATGCCCACTCAGATGAATCGCGCGTGATTCTTGTTACTGTGGTTTCATCACTATAGGCTCGCCCCATTTAATTAAAGCCGGAAGCGGTCCTACCACAATGACTTACGTACAGCCCGCTTGGTAAAAAAACCAGGACCATTTTGAATGTAGTGATGTTCGCTAAAAAGCGTAAATTGTGAGATCGTTGTCAGCGAATAACATCTATTTAAATTCATCGATATTGGTGATATAGGCATGAAAATGCACCACGATCGCCGGAAGCGCATGCACAATATATACACTTATACACACATGGCTACGCTCCAGGAGCTATCCTATCCTTTAGAATTAAGTGAACGCTACTATATTTTGGACTTAATCTTCCAATAAAAAATTGTATGGCCTTACCTTGATTAAAACCATTTCGTTTTCTTCCTTGGACACCTGTGGGTTAGATGACCGCTTGACGTCCTAAAATGTCTTCCCGATTTGAGAACAAGATAAGGCTGGATATTTCTGGCTCTGTCCCAGTTGAAAACCGCCCCTCGGTGAGCATTCAACGTAACAGAATGTTTTCTTGGCGAGGTGAGAGGCCAAACGGATAAAAACATTATTTTTTTTTATCCAGAGGCAGGCCTTATTTCTAAAGGTTTCGTACGGCTGGACGTCGTATCTCTATTGGCCGTGTATACAATAAGATGCGTCTTCGCATTAAATACACACCTAGCAAACTGCATACATCTTGACTGCATCAGGCTTTAAAGGAGCCTTATTAAGTTAGGAAGTATTCATTTTGTTCTAAAATAATTCTGAAAATACAAGGGCACAAAAAACGACTTCCAGCAAACCGTTATGTATATCGATTGTTTATTACATTGTTTGGGGGGTGGGGGGGTTAACGTTGTACTTAAAGGTATTTCACTTATATGACGACAGAGTGTCCACTAAATACGGTTGAAAACTGGGAGGAAACCTACGAAAAGTAAATTTACTTCTGCAATTGCCGGAGCTGCATTGTCAGTCTCCGTCAAATTCCGGAGAGCAATACATCGAAAGACCGGTCGATCGATTGATTCAATTATTAATTGATTCATTCATTGATTCACTCATTGGTGCTCAAGGGTATTTCCTGCAAACGATGGTGTATTTCATCAATAATTGACACTGCCACAAACAAAAAAATTCCAACCTGAGAAAGTGTTAATCTCTCACTGTTCTTCCGATTTCTCATTCTTGCAAGATCACGACAATCTAGTTTCCGTTCCAATTATGTGACAGTTATTTAAAAATATTGAAAATAATGTTAATCTTATATTTGAAAGAAATTAAAATTGTATTTAAAAAAAATAAGTTTATGTATTTGATAGCGGTTTTTAGTGACACAAGACGATTGATTCAATCGATAAAGACTGCTCACATCGTTGAAGGGATTAGGAGATTAGCGTAGGAACAGATATTTCTGTTATTTGGGCAGTCCATAACCTCGAGTGCTCGAATGTGGGAACTGTCGAACCGACAATTGCTATTAACCAACAAATGCAACATCAACAGCCTCGAGATGACAAAAATGCTGTTCCTTTCTCGGGCATGCAGTATTTGTACAGTGTGCAAGTTAACTGTAAGACTTCTCAAGAAATCTACATTTGTGGTTCCTTTCTCAGGCATGCAGTATTTGTACAGTGTGCAAGTTAACTGTAAGACTTCTCAAGAAATCTACATTTGTTGTTCCTTTCTCAGGCATGCAGTATTTGTACAGTGTGCAAGTTAACTGTAAGACTTCTCAATAAATCTACATTTGTTGTTCCTTTCTCAGGCATGCAGTATTTGTACAGTGTGCAAGTTAACTGTAAGACTTCTAAAGAAATCTACATTTGTTGTTCCTTTCTCAGGCATGCAGTATTTGTACAGTGTCCAAGTTGACTGTAATGCTTCTCAAGAAATCTACAAAGTTACGTGGGTAACCACTGACCATCATGGTATTCATCCAAACAAATTTGCATATCCACACCAATAAACGAGTATATGCACCATAGATCTTTTTACTCCATGTCAGGTAATGACCTAATTTCATAATATCCATTTGGATTGGGCAATACACCCGCCACTGCACGTTCTCGTCCCAATCAGCGACGCTCTACCGCACGCCTCGATTTCGTGCCCTTCATTGACCCAATTAACACGATAAATATACTGTTTGCATTAAGTTTAATGAATCCATGTTTTTAGCTTAGCTCCAGCAGATGCTCATAACAACCGAAATCCGTTGTAAATCACAAATTTGAAAAAAGATAGCAATTCTGATAAATCAATCCAACGATTCCAACGAAACATAAAATTATTTTGATATGGATGCTAGGCATGACGTTCGATCAATAATTTTACCACAATAACAACATGTTGCAGTAACCAAGTGTTCTCGCTGATGTAATTTGGGCAACCAGATGAATCAGTTGCAAAACTTATCGGATGTCAATTATTCAACTTAGAGTAAAAATACTGAACTTGCCTAATTTCTGCCAAACATAGTTCTACATGCTTATATAAAAACAAGTGGATTGCAGATTGGAATTTCTGTAACCTCGCGTTAAAAATATCATGGTGATTTGGCTCACTGGGGTACCGAATTAGAACCCTTTAGATTTCCAATAACACAAGAAAGTTTTTCGCAATTGTTCACATTACTATGCGTTACGCGGTGTTATAAGCAACCGTGTCGATTACAACAAATGTAAAAAGTGCGTGTACCTCTGAATCTGTTGTCCCTTCCCTTGGCATTAAGAGATATCACATAACAAGTAATAGCATTGAGAGATATCATATCACATTAAGGGATATCACATAACATTTAAAATATATCACATAACATCAAATAATAACATGCGCTATTGCATTAACAACAATGTTAATTCGAAGTCGGAAAACAACTGGTATGCACGATTAACAGAGTACACTTTAATATTTTCTATGTAACCCTAGCTCTTTTGTATATTTTCTATCTACAATAGTAATAGCTCAAAATCGTGCTCAATGCGTCAGTAAGACAGTAAACCCTATAGCTCATATTTGTGTTTTCTATCAACAGTAACATTAGGCCAATAGTTTACATTTGTGTTTTCTATCCACACTAAAAATAGACCAGTAGTTCTCATTTGTGTTTTCTATCCACAGTAACAATAGACCAGAATTTCTCATTTGTATTTTCTATCCACACTAACAATAGGCCCATAGTTCACATTTGTCTTTTCTATCCACACTAACAAAAGGGCAGTGAGCTCACATTTGTATTTTCTATCCACACTAACAATAGGCCCATAGCTCATATTTGTATTTTCTATCCACACTAACAATAGGCCAATAGCTCACATTTGTGTTTTCTATCCACAGTAACAATAAGATAATAGCTCACATTTGTGTTTTCTATCCACAATAACAATAGTTAAAAATCGTATTCTATGCATCAGTAAGACAGCAACGCTAGCTCACATCAGTATTTTCTATCTACAGTATCAATAGTAACAAAAGCGTACTATCTATGCATCTCGGGTTCGACTCCCGGTGCACTGCAGACTATAAGTCAGCCGTTAAAGGTCTTTCCGCCGTAGTATGAGATTGTGTGTGCACCCGATTCCCATGGTCCTTTGTCGGTGACACAGATTGTGCCCTTCGGACTGTATCTTACGCCAGACGGTTGTTAACGAACAAAGGCACATGGGATTTAGGAAACAAGATGGCGGGAGAACGTCGATAGCAGGTTGCCATAAAAAGTCCAAAATAGGTGAGTGCTGGCTGAGGCGGGGATATATAATTATT
>JAVFBX010056909.1:0-17141 GCA_034783855.1 Mopalia kennerleyi | reverse complement strand
TATGTGGCACCCTTTTGCCAGCCAATGTTGCCCCTCAATCACCAGGATCTCATTCTCCTCCGACACGGGATGCAACCCACGGCCAACAGGTTGCCTCTTTTTTCGCCTCTTACGATTGACCGAGGAAGCCGAGGGAGTATTCTGCAGGGCCTGCTGGTGGTTAACGGCCCACCCGCTCCCCCACGGGGGCGATCGACTGAGGAAGCCGAGGGAGTATTCTGCAGGGCCTGCTGGTGGTAAACTGCCCACCCGCTCCCCCACGGGGAGTCCTATTCAGAGTTCTATTATTGGGACTGTGCACTGTATTGATTTTGTCATGTTGCTATTCATGTTACACACTTGGAACTTTGACCGTCCATCTGTAACACAGTTTTATGTTATGTGCATGTGCGTTTGTATATTAGGTCAATCGAGGTCAATGATATGTATCCTCACCTTTCAAACAAGGACTTGGCGCCAATCGAGGTCGACCTCAGTTGTCGATCCTAGAAAATTGTCCAGAAATTGTTAAAACAGCTCATTTCAAAGTGCCCTCTGGTGGCGTCTACCCGAATTTTAATAGACCTCGATAACGCGGTAAAAATCACATGCCACAAGTGTGTAATTTCAACCGATGGTGGTGAGCTGACACACACGAAAAAATCCGGTCCTTGATTCGGAGTTATTTTACATGTCAAATGAGACGGAGTTGTCTTCCCATGGCTCTCATGACCGCTTGCCATTGTGTAATCATTTTAAATACTATCTCGCTTTTCAACGCAAACTAAAACTTTAGGACGCATTGGTGACATATCAAGCGTTCAGTTTCGTGCACTATTTTCAAGACAGGAAACCCCCTTTTACGGAAAAGCATATTCCTTGGAAATCTGTGTGAATGTGTTATGTTTGTCAAAAAAACGAAAAGACAAATATAATGCCAATCTAATCACAATTACATTTGATAGAAAAGATTTTTTAAATCTAATTAAGGAAACTGGACAGGTTTAAGTTAACACTTATTGGGAAATGTGTCTAACCAACTTCGTAAAACTGAATTGAATTTTTAAACATATCTGAAACGAAAGACGCATGTTTCAGTCTGAAACAACACTGCAAGGGTCTGAATTTATTGAAGCGAGTTCATTTTAAGCTATTCACATCTTCTATAGGAAGTCGGCAAAGTGTTATAGGCCTAATTGTCCCGTGGAAGGGGAAATTGTACCAGCGGCGACGGGCAATTGTACCACAGAAAATTATATTAATCAAAACATATTTTCTTGAACATATTAGAAGTTAACATTTGATTTTAACCTGTATTTTTACATGTTTCCTTTCATTTAACAAAAGTCCCTAGTCCATAGACCGTAGCGATAAGAGCTCATTTTGGTATTTATTACATTAAAGTATTAAGCTGGATTTTAACTTTTATTTTGCCCCGCCACTTTAGTGATAGGGTACATGTATTAAAAAATGCTATTTGGCCGATATGTCCGTCCATCTTTTCGTCCGTCTTACACATGTTTCGAACACGATAACATTGATATAAATTAATTGATTTTTACTTAAACTTAAATTTACCTGTTTCTAGACTTTAAAGGGGCGATTGTAACACGATATTACATTTGCCCCCGGCCGACCCAGTCTGCCTTCTTTTTCGAAAATAAAATGAACCAAAATTTTTACTTTACTTGTCAAAATATCGTTTTTGGACTGTGGCTGGAATAAAACCTAATCTATAGGGCTTGTTCTATCCCTAAAGGACAAATCCAGCGTTTTTCAACCTAAACTTATTATTTGTAAAGTTTGATTTGTAATACATTAAAGCGTGCAACATTGGGATCGGATAAACCATAACCGTTAATTTGTTAATTTAAAAAGTGAAAGTGACGTCCAAACTCGCCGATAAGCCAGGTTTCTTCAATATGCTACCCGTCTAGCCGTGAATGTCTCTGTGTAGCCTCTCTGCACACATTGTCTTTGATGCTGGTTTTATTTTGTTGTAGATGTAGATGCATCATGCATTGTACTTTAAAATATACAATTCAGAAGAATTATTCATATAATTGGAAATATTTATTTGCTTAGTTTATAATTTGACTTCAGGTGAACTGTTGAAGATTAAATGCTCCTTGACATTAACATTTGCCCGGTCCTTGTTACAAGCTGGGACTAACATATATTAGTCCCAGTTACAACTCAATTATTGTATACCTTAAGTTTGTGGAACTTTCTACTATAAAGACGAGCTCATTTGTTACATTTGCCCCTTGTTACAACTCCCCGACGATGTTGTCGTACGGCATCGTTATGTAGGCCGTGCGTATATTGATGGCAGTTATTCGCCGATTGGCGACCATCAATTTGATGCAAATCACTATAAAATACAGTCCCATTGTGACGTAGGGCCGATAGCACTGGGGCTGGTTGCTCAAAGCACTATTAAATTTAATCCTCTATTAGATGACGTCACACCACGTTGAAGGTCTATCTCTGACCCGGTGTAAGCGATTTAATCTGGTGTTAGCGGCTAATACTCTTTCGAGCAGCCGGCCCCAAATCACTACCGGTATTTAATTAAATCTTATATTAGATGACGTCGCACTATGTTGAAGGCCTAGCATTTATTATCCTAGATTAGTAATTTAATCTAGATTAAATGACTTCTTTATCGAAAAGAAGTTTTAATATTTTAAATATTTTAAAGAATATGATCCATCAATCAATCAATCATTCTGCTATTAACGCTAATATTTGTTTCGACTAACCGGGCCCAAGCCGGTTATATATATATATACCGGCGTAGGTTTTAATCAAATGGACCGCGCCACGGTACATGTCGGAACTTACCGAGGCCGAAAATTACCGAATCATGCACCGCGTGCTCGTTTTCCCTCTATTTTACAAGGCCGGACAGAAATGGCGGATAAAGGCAAACGGACCCGGCGTCAATTTGTCCAGCAGGTTAGTTTAATTCTCGTTTTGACAGTGTAGGTTGATAAGTGATTTTAAGCATGAGATCAGGTGATGTGTTGTGGACTAGGCCCCTATAGGCTCGTTTGTACTGTTAACATTCTTTATTCAATCAAAACAACTAAGTTAGGCTAAACAACAACAATCGGACAATTAGGCTAGATTTTTTCATTTCTGTATTATATATTTTATTCATTTAAAAATAAAACAAAAATCGGCAGGCCATTGTCATGCGCAACATCTTGTAACATGCAGGGTAAGGATTGATTTTTTTGGTTAGAAATTTTCTTTCTTCAAGCCTTTATCTTTCACTGACAACAGATTTGTTTCATGATCTAAGCATAACACTTTAAAGGCTAGGCCTATGTGTTTATCGTTATTGTCCCCCACCGCTTTAGTGGTAGGGGGGGCTTAGAAATGCTATCCGTCTGTCCGTCCGTCCCACTATGTTGTGAACACGCGTATACATTGATTCGAACAAATAAACCTATTGACTGTAGGCCTATGTGTATGAGACATAGGCCTACATATATTTGTACACAATCGAGGACATATGCAAAATAAGTAAATAAATCTGATTTTTTTTTTAGATTATCACCCCTTTTATAGGCTGTAATAATAAACACAGGTTATGAAACAGAAAGCCCAAATCACTCAGACATCTGTAAAATAATTTGTATGAGAAGTTCATATAAAAAATAAATGAGACAAACCCAATTAATGTGGTAAAAATTCATAACTTGCTTTAATTTTGTTTGAACTGCAGTACAATTATTTACTTTGCTGCTTTTGCAGCCACAACTAAGATTTATTCTCAGTATATGTATACATGTACTATATTGAATGATACATCCAGCTCTGTGTACCTATTAAAATTCTTGTGGATGGGTTGGCCTGGGTTTGATTCTTTTGCAACTCTGCAGTTGGATTGTCAAAATTGCAACTTTGTTGTTCAAGGTCATGACCTACTTTGTTACATTGAGGCAGCAGACAGACCCTTGTGATGTGAACTTCACATTGACAATGGCCTGCAACCTCTCAACTAGTACTTCTCGGAGTCTTATGTTATTTTGTATTATTACAGTTCTTTCTATTGTTTTAGGTTATAGCATTTTTGGGTTTGTTCACTTCTGTCACATTTTGAAAGAAGCTAATTATTTAATCGTTCTTCCTATGTTATTAATCCAGACATTGATGATTATTTTTCAGATTTAAATACTGTTTATACAGCTTTTGGTATTGTAATTGGTCTTCTTAGTTTAATTATTTTAGTAGTTTTTTTATATTTCTGTATATTTTATTAATTTTTTCAAAAAACAAAAACAAAAAAGAAATCAGCAGGCCATTGTCATGCGCAACTTCTTGTAACATGCAAGGTAAGGATTGATTTTTTGGTTAGAAATTTTCTTTCTTCAGGCCTTTATCTTTCACTGACAACAGATTTGTTTCATGATCTAAGCATTAGCCTACGCTTATGCGCGCCGTTCATCGTTATTGTCCCCCGCCGTTTTAGTGGTAGGGGGTCCAGATGGTAAATCCAAACGGATTGTGAACTTTTAAAAACAAGTTGCAACTAGGAATGCCTTTTGAAGTAATCAGCATGAATCAAATGTTGTTATCGCGATTTATGAAAAAATTATAAACTTGAACTAACAAAAGTAATTCCCCTTGAAAGAGCTCTGCTTTCATTGGCAGGAAAATGCCTCGATTTCCTGCCTCGAATTTTGTTGCTGTTGTACACCATGTAGGCCTACTTGCATTGCCGATCGCAGCATATTCAAGACAGACCCTTTAACTATCGTTAACGTTTGCATGAAATTTGTAATGCCTGAGAAAACTACCAAATACTTCCTGGGGATCTTTATATCTTGAAGAATTAACATTAGAGAGCTGAAAATGGGAACGATGTAGTAACAAAGGTGAAAGGACACTCCAGTCAGGCTTATAATTAATTAATTATATGCTGTACAGAACTTTATGCCTAACGAGAAAACAGGCAAATAACCAAGTGATTATTTGCCTGCTTTCTCGTTGATCATTCCATGTGTGATAGCAAATGTGCACTATCATAAAATGACCCATTAGTAAAATAAGCAAACGGCATATCCATGACGGTTCATCATTCATGGATATATCATACACTGGCATAAATGCTAGTATTCAAGTTATCCAGAAATCAAGAAAAGAGTCTCAAATCACCATTTTTGAATAAAACGAATGTCTCATTTTACTGTTCCTCTATCTTTCCGATGTTAAATTTGACTGAAACAGGTTGCCTCAAATGGATTCTTGGGTGTCTCAAAGACACAATAGCCTGGCTAGCACTATTTTGGCATGTATGTCAGAATATCCTGACTTATGAATATACACGTTGTCGTTACTGAAAATATTTTGTTGTGTTTACGAATTAACAGTAAACAGGTTAGTTCAAACGAATGTCAAATAGTATCCTTTATGATGACTGTTCTAGCTTTAAGTAAGATGTACCGGGATCAAGAGATTAGTGGGGATTATTGTTCGCTTCTATACATTTTTTGTACAAACAACAAAGGTACAAAATTTTCAGGATACAAACTGCCTTTGTAAGAAATGTCCTTCTCCCAAACTGGTCAATAACGGTTTAATAATGCATTTGCCTAGAACAATGACTTCTAAAACATAACCTTAAATTGATCATTGATTTACAATTTCAGTATTTTTAACAGTCTAAATATGAAAGTTGCTGTCCATTCTTAGATTTTTATTTCAAGCCCTGGGGGCCTTAGAAATGCTATACGTCTGTCTGTCCGTCCCACTATGTTGTGAACACGATTACATTCGAACAAATAAACCGATTGACTTCAAACTTGTTACATGTATTGTATTATTCGTACCAAGGTGGCGGATAGGATTGCATTTCACTTAATTCATGCCAACAATATGGCCTCCATCACAGACTCACAGTGAACATATACTCTTTAAAACAAATTTATCAATTTATTTTAAACTTTGAATGTAGATTTTTCAGGTCACAGCTGTATATGGGATTGCATTCCATTATGTCAGTTTTATGTTATGCATGTTGTGAACAGAACAACTTTAAAACAAATTTACCATTTGACATCAAACTTGAAATGTGACCTTTCATGTTAAGATAACAGATCATGGGATTGTATCTCACTAAACTGGCAACAATCTGATGCAAAAGGAGATATTTAAATTGCCACTGCAATTAAATTCCACTGCTATAAGCGCTAAACATCTTTCATAACAGAAGACATGAATTGTAAGCCTACTTCAAGTAACTTAGTTCATGGCTACATTTAAGTTTTATCAATTGTATACAGTAATATGTTGATTGTAAGTATCATGCAATTGTTTTGAATTCCGTTAATTCAAAACCCCAATCTATTTTTAACCTCTTGTATTGCATAAAGTGACATATGTTCACAAAGTGTCCCAATGTCGAAAACCTTCACAGTAGGGGAAACTGGGGTAAACTGGGACACTTTGGACATTTTCTTCCATACACAAAGCTTCTTTGGTGTGAGCTTCGAAAGCACCTGTTGGTATTAATACTCCACGTGTTAACTATTATACCCAACATAAAAATTGTGAATATCAATTATAGTTTTTGATACTAAAGACAATTTTGTTTTGAAAAAAATCGTCCCACTTTACCCCATAGTCGGGGCAAAGTGGGACTCGCACTGGGGGAAAGTGGGACAGACATGACGTTTATCACAAATATCTGAAATGAAAAAAATATACAAATGAACAGTTTTGTTTTATATTCTCTTTATTCCTGGTTGACCCAGGCATTATCGTACATTGGGTCAAACAAAGATAAATCGCAGAAACATTAACTGTTAGCCCATGGGGAACACTAAAATGAGGAACCGTTGAAAACAGAAAACCGCCGTTGTTGCACAAAAGGCAAATCAAATTATTCTAAAACAGTCGATAATATCCAGAAAAATCAGTGCCTTCAAACATCAACTGATTGGAGGTACGTTTGGTGTCACCAACAACAGATGGGATCGGCAGTACTCGGTCGATATCAATCACATCAACTTCTGCGATATCCTCATTATCTGGGAAACAAAACACAGCATGCTGTGATTTGGTGGGCTTCCGAGCAAGGAACTGGACCTCTAAGAAGTCATCACTATCGGGTGCCTGGAGCACTTTTCCAACATAATGCTGTACAACCCGCTTTGATGCACATTTTACAACCACATACACACCGACCTTCAAATCATCTCGGTTGACTGCATGCATGTTTTCAATGTCATCGTCAGAATCTGACACAAGAGCGCTTTCTGTCTCTGTGTCACTTGAGTCGCTCTGCTCCCTAGACAATGGTTTCACAATTCTACGCTTCACACTTTTTGTTTTCAGCTTTGCCAGTCGTTCGCGATGTTGCATTTCGATTTTTTCTTTTTCAGGAGTGTCTGTGAATATTGCACTTTTTCCCTTTTTACGTCCAGTTTGTGTCTGCTTTCTAGGGCCGGCTTTAACAAATGGTCGAATCTGTTCAGGAGAAAAGTGAAGCTGTTCGCTTGTGCCCTGTAATGGCACAGAATCGCTGCTTGTGCCAGGCTGAGCACTTTGTTGGACCGTCTCTGGATTGTGTGAGGGATTGTCAGGTGTGCTGGGTGTGTCTTTGATGGTATTTTCATCATCTGGGAGAGGCCTGTCGGTTACGAAAGAAGACAAAAACTCGTCATCCCCAAAGACATTTCTGTCGAACGGATATATTCCGCTTACTCGGAAGCCAGAGGTAATGTTGTTAGGACAGAATCCGCGTGGGAACGCTTCGCCTAGAATGCCTGCAACATCATATATACTCATGGGCATACCAGGGTGAATGAGCATCCAAGAATTACTAGCATCGTTGTAGTACCGTTTTAGGGGTCCAAATACTGTTCTGTCGAGAGGCTGGAGTTTGTGACTGCAGTGTGGGGGGAAAGTGAGAAATACAATACCATTTTGCTTGGCTTTATCAATGGAATCTACGGATATATGGCTTTCGTGGTTATCCATGATGAGTAGTGTTGGGTTCTGTGGTGAACAATTACTGTGTTTGACAAAATGATCAATCCAAATCAAGAAATTGGAAGCGGTCATCCATCCACTCTGATGACAAACACCCATTGTCCCAGGAGGCGAATTGGTTAGCATATGGTCCTTGAAATGAACACGTGGGAAGACAAGAAATGGTGGTATATAATTGCCTTGAGCATTGACTGCGGCGAGCATTGTGACAAGGGTGCCGCGTTCAGCTGATGTTACTTGACCGATTTGTTTTGCTTTCTTGTCGCCAATTACTTTTGGAGGTTTGTGAACCGTCATTAGCCCTGTTTCATCACAGTTGAAAATATTTTTGGGTTCAAAGTGGTACCTCGACATAACATCTTCCAGATTATCAAAGAAATCCCCCACATTTTTCTTGTTAAAACTGGTAGCTCTACTCAGACTTGTGGCCTCCGGTTTTCGCAGGGATAGGCGGGGATGTCGTGACATGAAGCCATAAAACCAGTCATCACCTGTAACACAAGTAAATAAAGATTACAAAGTTACTATAAATATTTTCTGTGTGTCATTGTCATTTCATTTTAGGGCAAAGTAACTCTAACTGATTGCGAGTTAGAGCCCTTACAAGCAGGGGTGTTCATTAAAGAAGTGTCCAATGCTTAGGACAGTATTTACAGAATTAATTATTTAAAGCAGACTTTACGTGTACATTTTAAACTGTTCAACATTCAACATATATAATTTTTTTGTTGAAGGGGGGGTATTATTATTATTATATTGATATTATTATATTACTAGTAGATGTTATGTACAAACACACCAATCCCCATTTAAAGAAAACAATGATTCACATTCATACCTGCTTGCTGGTTGTCTTCCCAAGAATGAGGAAAGTCTTTTTTGTTCTTCATCGCATACTGGTAAGCTAGTTTCTTTGTTTGTTGAGAAGAAAGACCATGACAGTGTTTTGATGCTGTCAAAAGATAATTTGCAAGTTCCAACTCTTCTTCACTGTCAAAAATCCGCCTATGGGTCCAATTTGGTTCAAGACGAATGTTGCTTAGACCCTGTTTTCGAGCTTTTGTGACATAGCGCTGCAGCGTGGACTTGGGAATTCCCATCTCATTTGCAGTCTCCCTTATCGTTTGTCCTTTGTCAATAACACTTTTTACGCCATGTTCCATGACGTTCTTGGCAGATCCATATTCTTCTCTTTTTCGTTTTCTATGCCGAACCATACTGTCTGTAAGAGTCAAAATAAACAAATTTGTTTGAAAGGACACATAATATCACAGTTCATGTTATTTATTAATTTATTAAATTATTTAAGCCCATTATATTATTTAATTATTTATTTATTAAATTAATATTATATTAAATTATTTATTCATTAAATTTAGGGCCTACTTATATATTCAGCATAGCGCATCAGCTTACACAGCCATTTATCTGTATTTACTGGGGTAAAGTGGGACACTGTCCCAGTTAAACCCGCCTATAATGTCCCAGTTAACCCCGATATGACGTCAGTAGATAAATTGTAATTTTTGAAACACACTCTGTACAGTGAGGCCATACACATACTGTCACAATCCAGCTCAATCCTTTGTTAAATGAATGCATCCAGAGATAAAGGCTATTACATAGATGCAATAGATGCAGAAGAAAAATACTTCAAGCACAATTATTTACTTCGACTTCTCCAAAACAGTTTATTTACTTACTTTTCTTTCCAAGGCACAAAGATCGTCTGCTTCATACGTCAACAACACGAGAAAGAGGCTGGGGATTCCCCATAAACAGCATTATGGAGTCCTACTTAAATTTTATCCTAGGGACCATTTGTACCACTTTGCCCCGTGTCCCACTATACCTCAGTTTCCCCTACTCACAAATATACTTAATTGTAGGACTTGTATCACACATTTATATCTGTGTATAGTAGTCGAAAGGTAATGATTCCGGGCCAACGAATTCCCAGGTTATTTAATTGGATGAAAAGAGATGAGGGGGAGAGGCTATTTCGACTCCTCACTACATACATGTACTAGCCAATAATCTATTCATTTCAACGAAGATATAAGTATGTCTATTTTCATTCTATTCACTTGGCTCGACAAAAGGTATTACTATATTGACTCGTTCATTAAATTCTGCACAGTCGGAGAAAAGTCGACTGCTCACGAAAGTTTCATTGATTAAAATTTCATTTATTCACCAACAGATATACAATATAAAAACAAAGAGGTCAATGAAGTAAGAGGAAAATGGCGGGAATAGAGTCAATAGGACTTGATCTATCCCTGTAAAGTGTAGCATAAATATAATGTCGTGGTAGGGATTAGATTAGTGTATAAATATATTTTTTTTATCAACACATATACGATTATATACACAGATATTTACAAATACTTACACACAGCACTCGCACATCCAGTTTACCACATCCGCAGCACTCTCTACATGGAGATGAACAGATTTGTAGGTGTTCTTTTGTTCGTTTTTAAAAGAGCTCTAAAGATTCTATTTGCTTTAGTTGTGCAAGGAGTTTGTTCCAAACCTTCGGAAATGAGCATTTTGAAGAGAAGTGGGATAGGTTTGTCTTGATGAGCGGTTTATGAAGATTAAGGTTGGTATAACTAGTTCCACTGACCTTTTTAATTTACATAAGTGAAAAAGATTTCCCCATAATTATGTTGAATTTAGGTTTATTTGACATGTTATGAATTCTTTTTCACATATGTTAAAATACTTTGTCACTTAAGTAAAATCCTTTACTCTTTTCCCTTTGACAAGGCGTCCAGTTCAATTTCATAGACAAGGTCAAACTCGTCTGAATCGCCTATTTTGGTGCTATTGTGAGCGCTTCTCATTGGAACTATGTGACCTCCCAGTTCAGGTTTACGTTCTTTAATCATTCGACCGATTGTGACCATAATCCCCGTAATACCTTGTTGGATATTCTTGGTTCTATCGCTGTCTGGATCGACACGATATAATTTTGCTATGTTAAATAGATAATTCTTTAATCGTTCATGTTGTTCTTTTGACCTGCTCTATGAATAGAGTAAGAAGATAAATTCGACTGAAAAAAAGGTCAGTACAGATTTATAGATGCTGACCTCGTAGGATAAGAGTGTACAGGAGACTGATTAAGAAAGAGATGTCGAATTTGAGTAGCAAGACTGTATGGATGATAAACAGATATGTGAATACAAATTAGCATATAATATAAACATAACTTTGACAGAGGGAGAATTTTCAGATATTTGAATAAGGGTTCGCTTTGGGCTAACTGATGGGAAGAAGATATGATACGAACAGCTTTCTTTTGTAATACATATAGTGATTGTAAATGAGTCTAGTATGTGCTGCCCCACATGGCAGTACCATAGGGTAGATAATTAATGAATGGTATAAAATTAAAAGAGACAATATATTTAAATTTTTCGAGAGATCAAATGGATATGAGACACCCAAGTAAATTTTTTATTAAACACTATGCCAAGAAATTTGTACTCTTTGACAAGGGTTAATTTTGAACCAGACATATGAACTGGAGGAATTTCAAGAGATTTTGTATTTGGGAAAATGACCATAAGTTTTGTCTTGGATACATTGAGAGAGAGTCGGTTAGCCGCCAGCCAGGTTGAGATCTAATTTAGCTCTGATGTTAAACTCTCCATAGCGTTTGATAAATTTGCGCAGGTTTCAATATTATCGATGACAAATGTTCCAGGTGTCTTATGTTTGTCATTCTTAGCCATAAGCACATTTAACGTTTTCCATGTAGATTTGATGCCATTGCGACGGTCATTAATTTTTTTTTCAAAATAGTTTATTAATAAGGTTATTTAATTTATTACGGCATGACCTGTAATAAGTCCAGATTTAAGTTGTCTACGATAAAGTTCATTCTTGTGATTAATGGACTTAATTAAGGCCATGGTAATCCAAGGCTTCCTTATTTTCGTTTTAAACGACACCCAAACTAGTGGGAAATTTTCTTCATACGTGGTAGAAATAACATTAGAGAATAAATTAAGTGCTTGCTCAGTATCCCTTTCAGCCAAAACGTTTTCCCACGTTGTTTCGGAAACTATTTGAATAAAATGTCTTATGTTTTCCGGGCCTCTTTGGCGGTACATTTTCAAATTATTTTATTTTTATATACTTATTTTATTTAAGATAATTACAATTAGCAGAACCCTTGGCAGTAAACATCAAAAAGACAAATGAAATGAACTGAATACGACATACAAAAGTGTTTAAAATTTTAAATATGTCAAATTATAATATAGTTTAAATTTGGATCTAAACATTGTAAATGTTGTGTTGAAAATTAACAACTTTAGTTATTAACAATTATTCATAAAAATTTAAATTTTATGATATACACACTTATCTGTTTAAGGAACTTGATGACAACATCGCCGGCAATGTTGTTGAACAAGTCCTTCATAGAGGTGACTGTAGTCACATTAATGTGTGGGATAAATGACACGTTACTGTCAAATATCAGCCTCAGAAACTTGGTCTCCTTAACTATCTTGATGGATTTTCCATAAATTTTTAGCTCTGGGTCGGGATGCAATTTCGTCATGGCACTGGGAAATTTAAATCCATTTTTTGTAGCCCATTTCTCAATTTTATTTAGATTTAGACGAAGTTGTCGTTCTATATTGTTCATATTTTTAGCCCTGTAGCAGATTAGTGTGTCATCTACATACAGAGAGCCCTCAACACCCTGGTTGAGAACTGCGGCTAAGCTAAATAGAGTTGGAGATAGTATACTGCCCTGTAGTGGTACTCCCATCTTCTGCTCATGAGAGTAGAGCCCACGTTAACTTTAAAATGTCTATCTGTTAAAAATTGTGATAAAAATATAAGTAGACGGCCTCTCAGTCCCACGTCTGAGAGGTCTTTTAAAATTCCATGTTCCCACATTGTGTCATATGCCTTCTCGAGATCGAATATAAAACCATTTCTAATCACTGTCTGGAAATGGACCAATTGGTCTAACGTTCACCGACTTTGTCTGAAACTGCATTGAATATTTGTGAGTAAACCTTGGGTCATCTAGGACCCAGACAAGGCGGTCATTAATTAGCCGCTTCATAGTCTTACAGACACAGCTATGAGGCGGTAATTGCTTGGATCAGTGTGATCTTTTCCCGGTTCAGGCACGGTATAACCAGTGCCTTCCTCCAGGATTGAGGGAATGTACCCGAAGTCCATATAGTATTATATAGTTCCAAGAGCAGCTCCACATGCAGTCCTTGGTCCATGAAGAGCAGATTTTAGTTATTCGAGGTTAAAGGAGGTGTTATAATCCTAAAGGTTTTAAGCCAAATTTGGTTTGTTCCACTCCTTTCTTGCCTTAATCCTCTGAAACTGTGCTGAGTAGTTTCCAGAGGACGACTTCTCTGCGAAATTGTCAGCAAGTCTATTGGCAATATCTGAATGAGAGGTTAGCAAGCCATTGCCTTTCTTCAGATGCTGTACCTTAGGTTTGTTGTTTTTACCTTTAAGTCTATGAATCCTGTTCCAAACCTTACGCATTGGTGTTTTAGAAGTGTGCCAGACACGAAAACACGCCAACACTTGCGTCTTTTGGTTTTAAGCGTGCGCCTAGTTTTAGCTCTAGTGATATGCACTTGGCTCAAATTGCCTGGCACTGAATGTTTATTAAAATGACGCTCAGCCTTTTTACGATCTTTTATGGCATTTTGCAGTCATTATCATACTTTGGTTTGCTTTTGGACTTTGGGTTTGTCAAGGTTTTTGGGATGGTTCTGTCTGCAGCTGAGAGTATAATTTTAGTAAAGGTTTCTATAGGACCATCTGCTGCTAAAACTATCTGTTGGTGGAGCTCATCCTCACGGATAGTTTCAAATGAGTGCCTATCTGCTCTGTCAAATTTGCACCTTGGCATTATCTCCAACGAATTGAATGAAAGTTGCTCAAGTATGATAGGAAAATGAGGTCGTCATGCACTTTCCAAGAAAAGTCTTGTAGAAATGCTCAATCTGTGACAGTTAGATCAATTGCAGAGTAGGCCCCAATTTCCTGAATGTAAAAAGGAGGCAGAACCATCGTTTAAGACGCAAAAATCTTCCTGTGACATAAACTCTTCGAAAAATTTGCCCTTGTTACTAAGGGAATTACTGCCTCACAAAGGATTATGGGCATTGACATCCCCTAACAAAATGAAAGGTTTAGGTAATTGTTCTATTTAATGCTGTAGTTTCGGAACTGAAAGTAAAGAGTTTGGAATATAGGTAACAGCCACAGCCTGCATCTCCATGTCGAGAGCCACAGGACTGTGGATAAGACTGGAGTTAAGCTTGTTGGGAAACACATGCCGGATGTGGTTGTCACACTAAACTTTTGAGCTTACCAAACTCGTTACTACTTACGAGTTTAATAATCTGGAGATACCATAATACATCGGGACATGAGGCAAACAATGCCGCAAAACACAAGAAAGAATAATAAGAGGAAGCCTGGTGTATCGAAGACGATCAGATCTCTAAATGCCAGCCAAAACAGCCCAGAAAAAATGGAACAACAACAGCACAATCAGGAGCAACAACAACATACAGGTAGTGTGTCGGATTCCCTTACTTGTGCCAGAGAATCGCTATACCCTGAACAGCATGCTAGTGTGATCCCGAACAATGAGGCTAAAACTCATTCTCCCGAAACTCTCATAACCTACCGTTTTTCACTCCTGTACAATCTATGCCCAGTCAAAATAATCTCGCTGCTGTATTGGAACGCCTTGAATCGCGACTGATTAATATTGAAAACGATATAAAGCTACTTAAAGTAATAAAACCGGAGGGAACACAGTTCAAAACAAAGTTAGCACGATCGAATCAGGGATGACGGAAATGTTTAGTTCCATGCGCGAGTTAGAAATAGCCACACAGTCACTCGACGAAAAACGAAACAAAAGCACTAAAATGAAGCCTGAGAGAAGTTAATACAATCCAGACTGATCAACAACAGTTACAACAAGAGGTATCCTATTTAAAGCAAGAGCTGAGATATATGGAAGCCCGCTCGATGCGGGACAATCTCTTATTTCATGGTCTCAGACTCACAAAATGAAGACACAGAAAATATGTTGTTTTTATTTCTGAAAGAGGAGATGGGTATTGTAAATGGCGTCGAATTTGAAAGAGTCCACAGATTGGGTAAACCTAGAAATGGACCGGCAAGACGTAGGCCAGTGGTAGCTAAATTCTCAAAATTTAAAACTAAATTCTCAAAATTTAAAACAAGAGAGCTAGTCCGGCAAAAAGCTCGAGCAAGCTTATACGGGAAAAGGTACAGTGTCCGTGAACAATTTCCAGCAGGAGACGGCAATTATTCCCTGTTATGAGACAGGCTAAACAAGAGGGTCATATGGCACGACTAGTTGTGGATAAGCTTTATATCGACGGCAGGCTTTATGATAGCTCCACACCTAAAGCTCTTATAGGACCTGATAGAGGGACCCACTTCAAGTGCAGGCCAGCCATCCCGGTTGACGTTCCCCCCCACATTTGACACTGACTTATGGAACCTCCTCGCTTTCCCCAGCCTATTCGAGTAGAGCCCGACACGGACGGTGATAGTGACTTCTTGTAGAGGCTAGCGGGCGGCATGTGTTTATAAGCCTGTCAGTGATCCGTATAACCAGGTAGAAGACTCGTGTACAGGTAATAGGAAAAAAGAAAACTGTTCAAATAACTCTGAATTTTGTATGTGTTCAATAAATGTGTGCGGACTAAAATCAAAACTCCTGTCACCAGACATAAATATATTAATACAAAAATTTGATCTAATTTTCCTGTTAGAGTAAAAAATGGACTGTATCAATTTCCCAAATTACACGTTTTTTACAAAGTGTAGTAAAAGAAAAAACTGCATATCTGTTATATCAGTTACTATCAGTAATAAGACAGAAAATCCGTATGTGTTATGGTTACGTGGCTCACGTGACCTATTTGGAGAGGCTATTCTGTTCGGTGGTGTTTACATACCCCCTGAATCTTCAAAGTATGTTGACGAAAATTGTTTTACGGATGTACAGAATGATTTCTTAGAGGTCAGTAATAGTTTATCTAAAATTTGTCTCCTTGGAGACTTCAATGCCAAAACTAAAACTCTGTCTGACTATACATTTACGGATGAAATACTGAGTAATTTTGTTGAGTGGGACGAGGAAATGTCTAGTTTTATCTTGGGGCCACAGATACTCAAAAAAGTTGGTATTCCTTTGGAACGAAGTTCGGCTGATACCGGCAAAATAAACAGTTGGGGCTACAAATTTACAGAGTTTTGTCAAAGCTCAAATATGTTCATTGTAAACGGGAGGGTGGGAGGCGATTTAGGTATTGGTAAATGTACATCTAAGGGTATCAGTCTAATTGATTATGCTGTGGCCAGTCCAAGTTTATTTACAATTATTAGTAAATTGTGTGTACTTGAATTATGTAACCTGTTGTCCGACATCCACAGTCCCATTAGCCTCACGCTGAAAATTGGTGACTTGAGTAAGTCGGCCCCAAGCCCCCGACAACATGTGTTACGTAAATGGCTATATGGGAGAGACGAATTGTTTGTAAACAACCTCGATATGGACTCCGTCAACTCTATTAATAGCGAGTTAGTTAAGGCTGCTGACACCACGCTACCCACAAAAGAACGAAGTGACCGCATCAATACTGCTGTAAATGCCATAGCTAGCTGTTTTATTGAATCGTGTAAAAAATCATTCGGCTTTAAATGTCTATCCCAACGTGTCAATAATACTGTCCACAAACAGTGGTTTGACAAGGCTTGTTTATTAAAACGTAAAGAATTGATGGTTCTAAAAAATAAATATAGAAATTACAAAAGCAACGAAAACAAATTAAAACTTAAATTATGTAGTAAGGAATATAAAAGTCTAATTAAGAAATGTTATAAAGAGTATGTAAACCGTTTAGTTACTGATTTGCGGAAATTAGAGAAAGGCTCTCCAAGAGAATATTGGAGATTGCTTAAAGGCCCCCTAACCGTGAGATGACCTAATTTTGACTTAATCGGCAAGTTTCTGTATTTTATTCTGTTAGACAAAGTTATGAACTTTACGTTTTTACCATACACTAAAAGTATTGATGAGCTATTTTTCTTTTAAGTCA